>CM062289.1:210313545-210447180 GCA_031216915.1 Pictodentalium vernedei | reverse complement strand
ATGTTCGTATCCATAAAGTAAGCCATATAGAATTGAAAAATATCCTATTTGATCCCAGCCGCACCACCCTTCTGAAGCAGGAGTCCTAAATTCTGAAAATGTTTCCATTGCATGCCAACTATTTCTGCCCCTCTCATCTACCATAGGAATAAGAGTACCAATAGGAAAATACTACACCCCAAATCCGTAATGTATGCAGACATGTAATATGTCACACAGAAACAGAAAATATCCCGTTTGTGTTCTGGCGCCAAACCCTTCCGTGTCCAAAGTCGCGAAAATCCAACTCTTTTCACCGGAAGCCTGCTATTCAGTCCTCCGTCAGAGCAATCTGAAAGAGAGTACCAGAAGACAACTCCTGCGACCCTAACCCTTCATACATATAGATATGGAATTTGTAGCAGAGAATCAAAAAATATTCCATTTGATCTCAGCCCGCCTCACCCTTCGAGTACAGAAATCACGAAAATTCATAATTTTTCCACCCTCCCAACATTTACTTCCCCATCTAGCAGCCATATGAAAAAGAGTATCAACAAACCGAAACTGGTACAAATATAACCACTGATGTTCGTATGCATAAAGTAACTTATATAGAATTGGAAAATATCCCATTTGTTCCCAGCCGCACCACCCTTCTGAAGCAGGAGTCCTAAATTCTGAAAATGTTTCCATTGCATGCCTACTATCTCTGCCCTCTCATCTACCATAGGAACAAGAGTACCAAAAGGAAAATACTACACCCCAACACCGTAAGGTATGCAGACATGTAATATATCACACAGAAACAGAAAATATCCCATTTGTGTTCAGCCGTCACACCCTTCCTTGGGCAATGTCGCAAAAATCCAAGTGTTTTCACCGGAAGCCTGCTATTCAGCCCTCCCTCAGCTCTATCTGAAAGAGAGTACCAGAAGACAACTCGTACGATCCCAAACCATTGTACATGTAGATATGGAATTTGCAGCAGTGAATCAAAAAATATCCCATTTGATCTCAGCCGCCTCACCTTCGAGTACAGAAATCACGAAAATTGACAATTTTTCCAACCCCCACCCTTTACTACCCCATCTACCAGCCAAATGAAAAAGAGTACCAAACCGAAACGGGTACAAATAGAACCACTCATGTTCGTATGCATAAAGTAACTTATATAGAATTGGAAAATATCCCATTTGTTCCCAGCCGCACCACCCTTCTGAAGCAGGAGTCCTAAATTCTGAAAATGTTTCCATTGCATGCCTACTATCTCTGCCCCTCTCATCTACGATAGGAACAAGAGTACCAAAAGGAAAATACTACACCCCAAATCCGTAAGGTATGCTGACATGTAATATGTCACACAGAAACAGAAAATATCCCGTTTGTGTTCTGGCGCCAAACCCTTCCGCGTCCAAAGTCGCGAAAATCCAACTGTTTTCACCGGAGGCCTGCTATTCAGTCCTCCGTCAGAGCAATCTGAAAGAGGGTACCAGAAAACAACTCCTGCGACCCCAACCCTTCATACATATAAATATGGAATTTGTAGCAGAAATTCAAAAACTATCCCAATTGATCTCAGCGGCCTCACCCTTCGAGTACAGAAATCACGAAAATTCAGGATTTTTCCAACCTCCCTCCCTTTACTACCCCATCAGGCAGCCTTATAAAAAAGCGTACCAGACAGAAACGGGTACAGATATAACCACTGATGTTTGTATGCATAAAGTAAGCCATACAGAATTGGAAAATATCCCATTTGTTCCCAGCCGCACCACCCTTCTGAAGCAGGAGTCCTAAATTCTGAAAATGTTTCCATTGCATGCCTATTATCTCTGCCCTCTCATCTACCATAGGAACAAGAGTACCAAAAGGAAAATACTACACCCCAACACCGTAAGGTATGCAGACATGTTATATATCACACAGAAACACAAAATATCCCATTTGTGTTCAGCCGTCACACCCTTCCTTGGGCAATGTCGCAAAAATCCAAGTGTTTTCGGCGGAAGCCTGCTATTCAGCCCTCCCTCAGCTCTATCTGAAAGAGAGTACCAGAAGACAACTCGTACGGCCCCAAACCATTGTACATGTAGATATGGAATTTGCAGCAGTGAATCAAAAAATATCCCATTTGATCTCAGCCGCCTCACCCTTCGAGTACAGAAATCACGAAAATTGACAATTTTTCCAACCCTCACCCTTTACTACCCCATCTACCAGCCAAATGAAAAAAAGTACCAAACCTAACCGGGTACAAATAGAACCACTCATGTTTGTATGCATAAAGTAAGTTATATAGAATTGGAAAATATCCCATTTGTTCCCAGCCGCACCACCCTTCTGAAGCAGGAGTCCTAAATTCTGAAAATGTTTCCATTGCATGCCTACTATCTCTGCCCCTCTCATCTACCATAGGAATAAGAGTACCAGAAGGAAAATAGTACATCCCAAATACGTACTATATGCAGTCGTGTAGTATGTCACAAAGAAACAGAAAATATCCCGTTTGTGTTCAGCCGCCACACCCTTCCTTGGGCAATGTCGCAAAAATCCACGTGTTTTTAACGGAAGCCTGCTATTCAGCCCTCCCTCAGCGCTATCTGAAAGAGTGTACCAGAAGACAACTCTTGCCACCCTAAACCATAATACATATAGATATGGAATTTGTAGCAGTGAATCAAAGAATATCCTATTTGATCTCAGCCGCCACACTCTTCGTGTACAGAAATCACGAAAATTCACAGTTTTTCCAACCCCCCACCTTTTACTACCCCATCTAGCAGACAAATGGAAAAGAGTACCAACCCGAAACGGGTACAGATATATCCACTGATGTTTGTGTGCATAAAGTAAGTCATATAGAATTGGAAAATATTTCATTTGTTCCCAGCCGCACCACCCTTCTGACGCAGGAGTCCTAAATTCTGAAAATGTTTCCATTGCATGCCTACTATTTCTGCCACTCTCATCTTTTTGGAAAATTTTTATAAAAAAGAGTACCAGACCGAAACGGGTACAAATATAAACCACTGATGTTTGTATGCATAAAGTAAGCCATATAGAATTGGAAAATATCCCATTTGCTCCCAGCCGCACCACCCTTCTGACGCAGGAGTCCTAAATTCTGAAAATGTTTCCATTGCATGCCTACTATTTCTGCCCCTCTCATCTACCATAGGAACAAGAGTACCAAAAGGAAAATACTACACCCCAAATCCGTAATGTATGCAGACTTGTAATATGTCACACAGAGACAGAAAATATCCCGTTTGTGTTCAGCCGCCACACCATTCCTTGGCGAAAGTCGCGAAAATCCAAGTGTTTTCCCGGAAGCCTGCTATTCAGCTCTACCTCAGCGCGCAATCTGAACGAGAGTACCAGAAGACAACTCTTACGACCCTAAACCTTCATACATTTCGATATGGAATTTGCAGCAGTGAATCAAAAAATATCCTATTTGATCTCAGCCGCAATACTCTTCGAGTACAGAAATCACGAAAATTGACATTTTTTCTACCCCCTCCCCACCCTTTACTACCCCATCTAGAAGACAAATGAAAAAGATCACCAAACCGAAACGGGTACAAATATAACCACTCATGTTTGTATGCATAAAGTAAGTCATATAGAAATGGAAAGTATCCCATTTGTTCCCAGCCGCACCACCCTTCTGAAGCAGGAGTCCTAAATTCTGAAAATGTTTCCATTGCATGCCTACTATTTCTGCCCCTCTTATCTACCATGGGAACAGGAGTACCAAAAGGAAAATACTACACTCCAAATCCGTAATGTATGCAGATATGTAATATGTCACACAGAAACAGAAAATATCCCGTTTGTGTTCTGGCGCCAAACCCTTCCGTGTTCAAAGTCGCGAAAATCCAACTGTTTTCACCGGAAGCCTGCTATTCAGTCCTCCGTCAGAGCAATCTGAAAGAGGGTATCAGAATCCAACTCCTGCGACCCTAAACCTTCATACATATAGATATGGAATTTGTAGCAGAGAATAAAAAAATGTCCCATTTGATCTCAGCCGCCACACCCTTCGAGTACAGAAATCACGAAAATTCACAGTTTTTCCAACCTCCCACCCTTTACTACCCCATCATGCTCGGCTGCGAAAGCCTGGACGCAAAAGAAAAACATGCTGTCTGAGCTAACCTTCTCGGGTCGTCATATGCAGCAGAGCGTTTGGATTTTGACTCAGAAGTATAACTCTGTCTTAAAGGATCTCCGCAAGCAGACCCGCTAGTCTTGCCTGTTCCACTGAAAGAACAGAGACAGCTTCGAAGACTGTCCACGAGAGAATGATGTGATTGGAAGCCGTGAGAAACGTGTAGCAGTTCGCGAGGCATTGGCGGAGAGCAAGCATGCCCGGCTAGTATTGCAAACAGGCCAGCCAACCACTTATAAAGTGTTATATTAAACTCAAACGGCGTGCATGTACATATACACCATCATGGATTGCGACGATATCATTGACCAACTGCTGGAAGACCAAGGTGCCGCTGTTCTTCCTTCGAATGTTCCAAAGGAACAGGAACAACAGGGAGGTAAGACGGCAGTGAATCTTCCGAAGGAAGAACAGACCGATGGGGGCCAAACGCGAAAGGCCAGCTGCAGTAGCTTCCGGCGGGCAGGCTATGCAGTATCTAGGGAAAAACCTCACACTTGACCAGGTCCTCGCCTTGACCGACATGGAAATCGATAAATTCTATGCCCGATATGAGGCATAGCTCGGCGCAGTGATGACGAAAACTCTGGGGACCGCCGCACTACGACTCTACACATGGGTGGTCAGCATGTTTATTCCCATACCCCTTGAAAACCAACAAAAGTGGGTTGCTGATCTTGAGGCAGGTCCATTTGTTGGGCACGCGCTAAGCAGTACCACATGCGAGCTACGTCATCGCTATGGCATGTACTTAGCACCGCTATCCACAATGCTAACTACTGCTAAACATTTCCGATTTGGACACACCTGCCCTTTAACAAATCAAGACGATGTCATCAATGACAGAGCCAAACCTGCCGATAGTTACTGTGCAACAGCTGGAGAGAGTGACAGCTGCGCCAACCACTGAGTCGTCGGTTGTTCCCGTTGTTCCTTCGGAACAGGAACAACAGAAACAGCGACAGAAATACCCTAAAAAGTGGCCGCCGGATGGGCAGAAGCTGCCACCCGGACTGCAAAACAACAGAAAGCCTTGGTCTAGTTGCAAGAAGATGCCGGTCCATGCTGCCTATCACAGCATCGCAATATGGTATACACAGGTGATTGGGAACAGATTGAACAGTCTTGACCCAGAACCGCATCTAGAAGACTTTTAAACACCATCAGCCGGGCAGAAGGACCATGAGATAGCCTTCATCATTTTAGGGTTGGGTGCGATCGGGCTTGTTAGCTACAAACTCGTCCAGTGATTCGATGCGCGTATGGTTTTACAATAAAAAAAGGGTTTTTTTGTGGGGTTTTTTTTTTGGGGGGGGGGGGGGGGCGAAGGTAGTGTCAAGGCCGCCTAGCTATGCTGTAAAGTAATCATAAAAGCCCAGTAATCGGAACAGGAACAACAGCGGGCCCCTGTCTCTGCCGGGCGAGTTCTTGTCGTATCAGCAGCAACACCTCGTTTCTGTGCCCTGCGGGATCTCTCGGCGAGATGCCTTGCGGCTATCAAGGTGGAGTTGCTTGAATTTCTTTTCCTCAGCGAGTACACGACTCAATTCCTCCTCGGATATATGGTTATCGCCAACAGCTTTCGAGTACAGATCTGCGATGCTCGAAAGCTTGTCCCCCGCTAAGGTGGCAATGGTGTTATGCCTTTTTGCTTTCTTTGTGAGCCTTCGGCTTACAAACTTCCCTAACACACCTGCCAATCCACAGACCCCTGCAGCAGCCTCTAGAGGTATAACCACAGGAATTGCGGCTATGTTTGGCAACAGTTCAATTCCTCCGATCCCTACACCTGTCGCGGACAGAAATGTTTCGATGCCATCTGCGATATTGACCCCTCGCTGGTATTTCTTGCCGAGAGAACGCCTGCGGTCTCGTTCGGTCATGAGACGGGCTCTTACATCACCGATCACCTGGATGCGGAAAGTATTCGCGTCGGTAATATTGAGTTCTGGATACAAACCCATTCTTATTGGTATTATACATCATTTTCTAATACCTTTAAATTGTCGCTCCTCAGTGTCTGTCTGGTAAACCGCAGGCGCTTGAGCTTAGATGGGCCAAGATGTAGGGTATTGAATGTGTCGGTTGGAAATTTAAAATCAGTGACCTTGTACTCGACACCACTTAACACATCTTTGCCACGGATAATGATGACAAGTTCTTTGCCATTATGCCGCCGACCCCATCTTAGGGCAAGCCCATGTAGACTGGTACGAAGTCGTTGCATGGTGTACCCAGGACTATCTGTACAATTGTGGTAGTACCCTCGCCAGGAGTAAGACGATCAAAATCACAAAAGAGCTTAATCATCGCACCTTTTGCCCCACCCAGCACATACCCGGCATTACTTTCGTGAACATAAATAGCACCTTTCGGGATATAAGAGGCCAACACACGGCCACCGTTCTGGAGTTTACGGAGCCTGTGGTCGTAGCCCAGTTGGATGTGAGGTTACATATCCATGAAGTCAAGTTCCCACCCACCGCGAACAGGGTGCCTATACCGAGACCACTGACTGGAGTCATTCTGGATAAGTTCGAAGCTCCTACACGAGGCTGAGCCTTCCAGGTTCAAACCACGCAGCTCGGTAAATGTAGATTGTTGCGGTTGTTCCCGTTCCGAAGGAACAACAACAGGCAGCTCTTTTCTCTTGTATAGCCCCTCGGAGAGCTGAAATACATACACTTTGTCCATCATCCCTGGTTTTCCAAAGCCCTGCGTGTCTCCGAGATTAGCCAGCTGAGAGTCGTGCAAGGCAATGCATCGTGTGCTCCTGGTCCCCCGCTATTCACCATGTCTTACACTTGTTGCAGCTCAGCTGCGAAGGTATATTTTGAATATGTAATGTTACGGATATGTGCTGCAATTCAATAGAGCCACCCCTGCTGTCTAAAACGTGGTCTGTACCATTGTCTGTAGGGCCTGGGACAAGCCTTTTGTATTGCAAATGAGAGAAAGGTACTGTTCTGCCACTGGAACGTTTTTCATTTGCTACGGGTACTGTTCTGAGTAATGTGTTGGGTAGCCCGATGTAAACATTGTCCGTGGTGCTTCTGACAGATGAACGCAGAGCTCACGGTGGGACGCAAGTTCAGGTAACTCATCCCCCATCAGCTGCAGCACTCCACGAGGGATTTTGTTTGTTGCAAATCCCAAGGTGCGTACCAACTTTCCCAGTTTCAGAGACTTTTCTGTCTTGAGTCGCAGAAGACCCGAAGGTATGTGAAGATCCAGTAGAGCCCCAACCTGATTAAACACCTCATCATTTAGCTAGCATACATTGTAATTGATATCTGGTATCCCTACCTTCCGCTCAACTGAGTTATTTTTCTCATCCACGACGTGAATATATGCCTAGCCCCAAGCTAATGTTGTACCAAAGAGGATAGTGGGTTACTTCATCAAGGGCACACTCAAATTGCTCTCCGGCAGTGAGCGCCATTGGTGGGTCCACGGTTTGAACGTCGGATAGGTTACTTACATATTATATATTATCATTATAAGACTCCTCTAATATGGCTTTTAGAGGCCAAAAGGATGCAGGAATACCCAAGAATGGACAGCAAGCTTGCAACAAAGTTGGCTTCAGTCTACTGCAGGCCCAAGGGGTACTGGACTGGACTCACGGTCATCAAAAACCTTGCTTCCACGTCCAAGGTCTCTGAAGATTTGGCTCGGGCATGACTTAAGAAGCAGGCCATCTGGCAGATATACCTTCCAGGCTCCAGTTGTGCGATACCACGACCCAAGTTCGATGTGCGGACGCCGAATGAGGTCCACCAAGCCGACCTGCTCTTTCTGCCACACGACCGGGTGGCCCGCAAAACCTACAAGCTCACAGTCGTTGATGTAGCCTCCCGCTATAAAGAGGCAGAGCCCCTGGCCACAAAAAGGCCACAGAGGTCGCGGCCGTCCTAGAAAAGATATACAAGCGTGGACCACTGGGGTGGCCCAAGCTCCTTCAGGTCGATCCCGGGCGCGAGTTCATGGGCGCGGTGAATCAGCTGCTGGCGAAACACGGGGCAGAAGCCCGGCGTGGCCGTGTGGACGGTGGGAGGGGATGGTGGAGCGGTTGAACCGTACCCTGGCAGAGCGACTGATCAGGCACCAATACGCCCGGACATGAGGTTACCGCCAGGTGAGAGGTTAAATGAATGAGTCGCTCGGCTGCCTGACGTTGTTGCGGCGCTGAATGGTGAGGTGACTCGATTAACTAAAAAGAGGCCACCTGACGCCGCCAAGGCCAAGGTTGTGACACAAAAGCCCTCCTCTGTGGTTTCGGGCCGCCCTGATGGCCTCAAGGAGCAGAAGCTCCCCTCCAATGTGGGTGTTTGCTATCTCTACCAGGCAGGCGAGCTGGAGGGGGGTCGCCGTCGCGCAACTGACCCTGCGTGGTCCCTCCAAGTGTACCGGCTTGGACGCTCGGTCACCAAGCCCGGCGAACCTGTCCTCTACTATTTGTTGGATGGACCACCCCGTGGCTTCGTCCGGGAAGAGCTTCTTGTGGCGCCTCTCGACACCCAGCTGCCTCCCGATGGAGTAGTCCTTTGGACTAGACACTAGGTGTATTGTGCCTCTGGCACTGCTGCAACTCCTCTTTTTCGGTTACACTCTAAACAGGTTAATCGCACGTTCCCCGGCAGTGCCCCCTGCTGTTGTCCAGCCGGTCGACACTGAACTGCTGTGTATCATTGGACTGGTAGGCCCACAGCATCTCGATGCTGCATGTCGCACACTGGTTCTCTAGGTCCTTCTTGAGTCGCAGGATGTAGTCGACCTTGAGATTGAACCCAAGGAGTCCTTTGACCTGGTCCTGGCGCTTCAAAGCTTCCTCGTAATGTTTTTGCGGAGCTGCAGCTCTGTGGGCTGCCTGACCTCAGTACCCTCATCTGGTTGACAGGTCACTCGTTCCAGCTTCTGCATATACTCCACGGGGGAAACGGCGAGGTAGGCGAGGTTGGACCAATGTAGGAAGTCGTCTATGATCCAAACCTGTGCGTGAGGGTAGTGAGACCCTGGCTTGAGTGGACTGCGAGGGCACACCTGAGGCGCAAATCATCGGTCTTGATAGCCTGTTCAGCGGCCTCAATGGTGACTTCAACGATGTCATTGAGGGCGAACTCTTCGCGGTCTGTGCCAGGGATGGGAATCATAATGTTTTGTTTTCGGCTATCCTTGGCGTGGAAGAGCAGCGGAACCGGGGTTTCTGGAAAGAAATCCTTGTGTCTTTGGTGCAACAACTCTTGTGCCCGGTCGCGAACCTTCTGCCGGCTAGTGAGGATCAGGTCACCTGACCTCCATTGCTCCATGAAGCGCTCCCATCCGAGACAGATGGGGAGAGCCTTCCGCATCTCCTGACACTAGACCTTGTCAGCCTGGAGGTGGATGTGCCTTTTCAGGGCCATGGGCGCATCATCTTTTGCCCGGTGGTCTGTCTTTACCTCTTCGTAATAATCCACTGCTTGACGTAACCAGTCATGGGGCATCTCACCCGCGATCGGTGGTGGCTTGCCTTGATCACCACAGCAGATAACCTGGACCCCACGCTGGTCCAGCCAGTCCAAGAACATTTCTAGGATAAGTCGAGGCACAGTGCAGGTCTTAGTTTTGACTCCCCTACCTCGTATTTTTTTGGCAAGGTGACGAGTTGGGGTAAAGACAAGTGGATCTCGCACCCTGAAGAGCTTGATCGCTCTCGTTGTCTTGCCGCTACCACCTCCACCGTTGAGGTAACTCGGTCGATGGTGGTCAGTGGGTCATTGTACCTGGGCGCAGTGCTGGGAGGGACGTCTTTCGTGGCGCTACAATAATCTGGCTTGGGAGGTAGTCGGCGTAGTTCCTGTGGCACGTATAGCTGCTCAACCTTGTCGCGCCACTGAGCGAGCAGGACATTACACTTTTCGGGAGGCCGTAGTGTGGGTTCGCCATGATAGCGGCAGCACCTTGTGCAATAGGGTGGACTTCTGGTGGTACACAGGCTTGGACGCCGTTGAGTTTGTAGAGTGTTCTTTTCTTGACATATATGCTGTCTGTCGCGCCACCCGAACCGCCTCTTCTTTGTCGTAGCGCTGCAACATACTGAGAAGGTTAATGTGGGCGTATTCTAACATATATGCCCTTAGGTGGGCATACTGGGGCTGGCTGCCATCATAGTAAGTTAGCACATGACCTAGGGGGCACCGTTCTGGGGCTCCGACAGTGCCACTTTGGCAAGTGTCTCTCACAAGATAATCTAGTTCACCATGATCCGTGACCAAGCGGCGAGTCAATCGTTTACCATCGGCTTTTGCTCCCTGAGTGAACTTCCCGATGATGCTGCATCCCTGATCTCTGTCTTCGGGGAGCCAGACCTCGGCTTGCTTCTCGAACGCAATGATGGCTTCGCGGACCCTTAGACGGGTGAGGAGACCCGACTCCACGAGGAATGCGAGCAGAGGTGTGGGACCCAGCCCTGCTCGGCGAAATGCTTCCCAAACCAAGCCAGGATGACGGGGTAAATCCCTTGTTTGAACTCCCACTCCTGGACCTCGACGAAGCCTGTGCAGATGTCTTTAGGAAGGCCCCCGTTGATGGCCACTCTGGTCATCCGGTGAGTAGGGTGTCAGAATCTCTCGAAATAGGGTTTGACCTCGCCTCTCCCCTGGAAGCTGGCCGGGTAGCACGCCTTCGGGTCGATGGAGAAGACCTCTCTCGTGTTGTAGGTCATGGAGTTCCAGAGACCGCTGTGGACCGTGCTCCACGCATGCCTTTTGGATGGCGTCGATGAGGCCGGCAGGGGTCGCCTTCCAACCGTTGTGCTCTTTGGTCATAATGCTGGCCGCGTGGTTCACCCCGAAAACCCTATCAGCAAGGGACTCCTCGCTTAGATGGGTGCAGGCTTCTTGGGGGAGTTGATGGGTCTCCTGTGTCCTGTATGTGCGGCCGTCTTGGAGCACAAACTGGTCGACGCTGAGCTGTCTATTCTGGCCACCTCCGAGTAGCCAGACAGCGATTTGCTCATTTTGGGTGGCCTGTCCGATGGCTTCCCAGACGTCAGCCGCGTATATCTGGACCTACCTAGTCTGAGGAAAGTGCAGGTCTTTAGACCAGACGTGGCCGTTATGGCAGATGAGCTCTATGGTTTTGTATGTGCAGTTAGCGTGTCCTACATATTTGCCACTGTTGTAGATATCCTCGCCAGCTGTCTTTCACAATGATGGCTCGCTTAAGAATTTTCTCGAGCTCGTCTTCATCGTCGATCGTTGCACCAGCGCCATGGACTCTCTTCTCCCACTCCTCGATTTTCTGTCGACTGGCGGGGCTTAGGCCCTGTCCTTTGAGAGCGCCCTCGAAGTGCTCCACCACGCTCTGCGCGACACAATTGAGATCGCCTGTCACTCATTGGAGCCAAGTTGGCAGGGTCTGGGGCTCTGAGAGGGTAGAGCCCATTAATGACGTAGAGCCCGTAAACGACCGCAGTGACAGGGTAAGCATTCTGGTAGAACACCTGGTCGCTTCCGGTCAGCGCGTCCGGCTTATTTTCTTGAAAGATCTCAACGATGTCCCGCCCCTTCTTCCTCTCGGCACGGGTAGGATCGAACTTATCTTCGACGACCCAGTCTCCTTCGTCATGCTTGCGCAGGAACTTGATTTTCAGGGTGAACGCGCCCTCTGGAAGGGCTGCTTGCAGTCGTGTTGCCCTCCCGTCCGTCATGTGGGCATCCAGGGCCAGTCGGCCGGCCCTTGCATGCATACATCAGCGATCTGAACGTCGCCGATGTCAAGGGGTCCTCTACCTCTACCCTCCATGTAGAGAAGTCCGCGGCGGCGCCATCAACTTCAAACTCGTCTTTGGCGTCGTTCACAAGATCGACCCATATTTCATCATCTGGCAGCTTTACCGGGTGAGGGACTTCGGTATCCAAGTCGAAATGTCGCCGTTGTTTGGCTGGGTCAAACTCCTCAACAATTGCCTTCCTTTTTCTCTCACGCGCCGTTCGAGGTGGAGTGGGGGGGGGGGGGGGGGGCGGGGGGCGTGCAGCATCCGGAAGCAGAGGCCTCAGCAATCGCTTCTTTATTGCTTCTGGAATGGGTTCATCCAGGATGTTCTGGAGAACACTCTGAACTGGCTCGGGTGTTTGCATTTCAGCCTGAAGCTGGTCGATGTATTCATCCATACTTAACACGCTGTGTACTGAATATGCATGTTGCCACCATATCTCTAAATGGAAATTTCGATAGCCGCCAGCTGAGTAAATTCCTTTGCCGTGGCCCTCTGCTCTCGGTGCAGTAATTTCATATGTTCGTTCTTATAACCACACCTCAGGCAGAGCGATAATTGGTTCGTTACCCCTACGCCACAAACACGGCAAGGATATGTACATGATCCATTTTGCAGTTTGACCAGATGTACCTACACAGTACGCACCCATACAACATTGGCCACAGAGCTCCGTAGAGCTCAAAGTAAGCCGCTGACATCTGTTTTTACCTATCCGCATTGTGCACCTGATCGGGTATATCCAATCACGGATATGTCTAATAGGCGTCCACAAAAAAGTCAATCCCCCCCCCCTCCTGACATCCAATCTTTTTGAGTCCACACACTTTAATTCGAGTATCAGAGTACCCAACTGTTTCCGACATATACAGTGCACAGAGTTAACAAGATACTTGGAAAATTAATAAATCATACATTTGGGTGATACAGACACTGCCAAAATGAGATGAAAGTGGAAATTTCCCCTGGTTTTGAACTGAGATCAGATTAAGAACGGATGCTCTCTGCACTTGGGCTGAGCCTGAATGTTATAAAAATGTGTGAGTACTAACCATACGAGGCAACCAGTGGTACTCATGGGAGCCAAATTTCCCAATAAAATTGATCAGGATAGATTAAACTGGGGAGGTAGGTATAAAAAAGAGAAGTTTCCCAAATAAAACCACAATACAGTTTGGAGTCTCTCAATTCTGTACAATATCACAACTTTTCTTCATTTGACCCACATTCTCAAGTATCAAGCCAGCATAATACATTTAGCCACATGCCAAATCCACTCTATCTCCACTTGTTTGACATTATCAAAAAAAATAAATAAGTTGCTGAACCTGGATGTGATCAGCATAGTAGCTCATTCCAGCCAAGTCCAACAACTCATTTTAACTGAAATCTTCCTAATACAACAGTCTTTCCAACTACTAGGTATCTCTCGTTTTTGGTCTGTAACAAAGGATGGCATATTACCTTCTACATGAACAGGATGCAAGTTTTTATGGTGGTTATAGTAGTACTTGGTAAGAAGAATGACAAATGAAACACCAAAGACAGAGGAAGCACACAAAATGCCATTTATAAGACAAATTTCTACAGTCTTGTGAAGGCCTCACTTTGTCGATCAAGGGTAATAATGTAGCTACAGTGTCCGAAAGCTGAACTAACAAAATTAGCTCTGTCAACGCCATCTATAGGGTGTGATCATTCGGACTTGAGATCCTTGACTAGATAGAACCATGAAACAAAATACAAAAAAGACAACACCCACCCCCCCCCCCCCCCAAAAAAAAAAAAAAACACAGCTCAAAGATGAATCAAAATGCAGCGACCAATACACTGAGAGTGAAAGAATAAGTACGTTGCGACACTCAATACAATGACTTAAAATGTTTGTGAGCGCTGTCACCAGCGAAGTCAGACTTGACTTGACACCACGACCCAACCTAACTAACTCACCAAAACGTGAACAGTTTTTCAGTATATCATTGGCCCACACTGACCCCCCCCTCCCCCCCCCCCCCCTTTCTTACGGTAAAATGTACCGTTAAGACAAAATTTTCCCGCTTTTTCTACGAACCACGGGAAAGTACAGTGGCGTAGATAGCTTTTCGCTGGCGGAGGGGCAAGCCCAAAATTTTCCGACAGTCCGAAAATTTTCCGACAGTGTAACAACAACAAAAACCCAAACAAACAGAAAGAATCTGTTGTTTACTGCAAATGTACTGAAAATTGGTCTTTTTTATCCAAAATTTACCCAAAATGGCATGTTTTTTATCCCCAAAGCCAGCATTTTAATGTTATTAGGCACAAATTCGCCTAAAAATGGTCCCAAAAAATTTCCGACAAAACTTCTGGTGGGAGGCCTCCGCCCCCCGCTCTTTATCTACGCCACTGGGAAAGTGCAAATTTGTTCCCAGCCGCGCCACCCTTCTGAAACAGGAGTGGTAAAGTGTCCCATTGCATGCCTGCTATTTCTACCTCTCCCACCTACCACAGGAACAAGAGTATACCAAAAGGAAATTACTAAACCCCAAATCCGTAATGTATGGAGACATGTAATATGCCACACAGAAACAGAAAATATCCCGTTTGTGGTCAGCCGCCACACCCTTCCGTGGCCAAAGTCGCGAGAATCCAATTATTTCAATGGAAACCTTTTATTTCAGCCCTCCCGCAGCGCTATCTGAAAAAGAGTACCAGAAGAAAACTCTTGCGACCCTAAACCTTCATACATATAGATATGGAATTTGTAGCAGGGAATAAAAAAATATTCCATTTGATCTCAGTCGCCACTTCCTTCGAGGGCAGAAATCACGAAAATCGACAATTTTTCCAACCATTCCCTTTATTACGCCCCCCCCCCCCCCCCTCCTCTAACCGCCATGTGAAAAAGAGTACCCAACCAAAACGGGTACAAGTAAAACCACTGATGTTTGTATGTATGAAATAAGTCACATAGAATCGGGAAGTATCCCATTTGTTCCTAGCCGCAACACACCTTTCTGAAGCAGGCGTCCTAAAATTTGAAAATGTTTCCATTGCATGACTACTATTTCTGCCTCTCCCACCTACCATAGCAACACGAGTACCAAAATGGAATTACTACACCCCAAATCCGTAAGATATTCAGACATGCAATATGTCACAGAGAAACAATGATATCTTCCACATGCATATCCAAAGAACGCAGGCTTTTGGTGGGGATGGGTATGGCTCTCCCATTGGTGAGGGTTCGGTGGCAATGGGTGCGAGGGCCATGTCGACCCACCTCAAGACTGCAGTATCTCCCTCGCATTGGTGGGGTTCTGGGGTAGCTTCCCCCCAAAATTTGTAAACATCAATGCCCTGAGACTGAATCTGGGTTCCTTAATTTTTCAGTGTTCCGAGGGGGTGGGGTGAGGGAGAGCAACTGTCGAGAATATCAGCACGCTCTGTAAGTTTAGAAAGAAACGAACGATTTCGTGATTTCTGCACTCGAAGGGTGCTGCGGCTGAGATAAAAGGGGATATTTTTTTGATTCACTGATACAAATTCCATATCTATATGTATGTAGGTTCAGGGTCGCAAGAGTTGTCTTCTGGTACTCTCTTTCAGATTGCGCTGACGGAGGGCTGAATAGCAGGCTTCCGGTCAAAAAAATGGGATTTTCGCGACTTTGGCCACGGAAGGGTGTGGCGGCTGAACACAAACGGGATATTTTCTGTTTCTGGGTGACAGATTACATGTCTGCATACAGTACGGATTTGGGGTGTAGTATTTTCCTTTCGGTACTCTTGTCCCTATGGTAGATGAGAGTGGCAGAAATAGTAGACATGCAATGGAAACATTTTCAGAATTTAGGACTCCTTGTTCAGAAGGGTGGTGCGGCTGGGAACAAATGGGATATTTTCCAATTCTATATGACTTACTTTATGTAAACAAACATGAGTGGTTACATTTGGTACTCTTGTTCCTATGGTAGATGAGAGGGGCAGAACTAGTTGGCATGCAATGGAAACATTTTCAGAATTTAGGACTCTAGCTTCAGAAGGGTGGTGCGGCTGGGAACAAATGGGATATTTCCCAGTTCTATATGACTTACGTTATGCATACAAACAGCAGTGGTTATATTTGTACCCGTTTCGGTTTTGTACTCTTTTTCATATGGCTGTTAGATCGGGTAGTAAAGGGTGGGAGGTTGGAAAATTTGTGAATTTTCGTGATTTCTGTACTCGAAGGGTGTGGCGGCTGAGATCAAATAGGATATTTTTTGATTCTCTGTTACAAATTCCATATCTATATCTATGAAGGTTTATGGTCGCAGGAGCTGTCTTCTGGTACTCTCTTTCAGATTGCTCTGACGGAGGACTGAAAAGCAGACTTCCGGTGAAAAGAGTTGGATTTTCGCGACTTTGGACACGGAAGGGTTCGGCGGCAGAACGCAAACGGGATATTTTCTGTTTCTGTGTGACATATTACACGTCTGCACACATTGCGGATTTGGGGTGTAGTATTTTCCTTTTGGTACTCTTGTTCCTATGGTAGATGAGAGGGGCAGAAATAGTTGGCACGCAATGGAAACATTTTCAGAATTGAGGACTCCTGGTTCTGTAGGGTGGTGCGGCTGGGAACAAATGGGATATTTTCCAATTATATATGACTTACGTTATGCGTACAAACATCAGTGGTTATATTTGTACTCGTTTCGGGTTGGTACTCTTTTTTCATTTGTCTGCTAGATGGGGTAGTAAAGGGTGGTGGGTGGGTGGGGGGGGGGGGAGGGGTGGAAAAATTGTGAATTTTCGTGATTTCTGTACTCGAAGGATGTGGCGGCTGAGATCAAATGGGATATTTTTTGATTCACTGCTACAGATTCAATATCTATATATATTATGGTTTAGGGTCGCAAGAGTTGTCTTCCGGTACTCTCTTTCAGATAGCGCTGATTGAGGGCTGAATAGCAAGCTTCCGGTGAAAACACTTGGATTTTCACGACATTGGCCAAGAAAGGGTGTGGCGGCTAAACACAAACCTGATGTTTTCTGTTTCTGTGTGACATATTACATGTCTGCATACATTACGGATTTGGGGTGTAGTATTTTCCTTTTGGCACGCTTGTTCCTATGGTAGATGAGAGGGGCAGAAATAGTAGGCATGCAATGGAAACATTTTCAGAATTTAGGACTCCTGCTTCAGAAGGGTGGTGCGGCTGGGAACAAATGGGATATTTTCCAATTCCATATGACTTACTTTATGAATACAAGCATCAGTGGTTATATTTGTACCCGTTTCGGTTTGGTACTCTTTTTCATATGGCTGCTAGATGGGATAGTAAAGGGTGAGAGATTGGAAAAATTGTGAATTTTTGTGATTTCTGTACTCGAAGGGTGTGGCGGCTGAGAACAAATGGGATATTTTTTGATTCTCTGCTTCAAGTTCCATATATATATGTATGAAGGTTTAGGGTCGTAGGAGTTGGATTCTGGTACTCTCTTTCAGATTGCGCTGAGGGAGAGCTGAATTGCAGGCTTCCGGTGAAAAAAGTTGGATTTTAGCGACTTTGGCCACGGAAGGGTGTGGCGGCTGAACACAAACGGGATATTTTCTGTTTTTGTGTGACATATTACATGTCTGCATACATTATGGATTTGGGGTGTAGTATTTTCCTTTTGGTACTCTTGTTCCTATGGAGATGAGAGGGGCAGAAATAGTAGGCATGCAATGGAAACATTTTCATAATTTAGGACTCCAGATCTGTTTCAGCAGGGTGGTGCCGTTGGGAACAAATGGGATATTTTCCAATTCTATATGACTTGCGTTATGCATACAGACATCAGTGGTTATATTTGTACCCGTTTCGGTTTGGTACTCTTTTTCATTTGTCTGCTAGATGGGGTAGTAAACGGTGGGGGTTGGAAAAATTGTCAATTTTCGTGACTTCTATACTCGAAGGGTGAGGCGGCTGAGATCAAATGGGATATTTTTTGATTCACTGCTACAAATTCCTTATCTATATGTACAATGGTTTAAGGTCGTAAGAGTTGTCTTCTGGTACTCTCTTTCAGATAGTGCAGAGGGAGGGCTGAATAGCAGGCTTCCGGTGAAAACACTTGGATTCTCGCGACATTGACCAAGGGAGGGTGTGGCGGCTGACCACAAACGGGATATTTTCTGTTTCTATGTGACATATTACATGTCTGCATACATTACGGATTTGGGATGTAGTATTTTCCTTTCGGAACTCTTGTTCCTGTGGTAGATGAGAGGGGCAGAGATAGTAGGCATGCAATGAAAACATTTTCAGAATTCAGGACTCCTGCTTCAGAAGGGTGGTGCGGCTGGGAACAAATGGGATATTTTCCAATTCTGTTTGACTTACTTTATGCATACAGACAGCAGTGGTTATATTTGTACCCGTTTCGGTTTGGAACTCTTTTTCATATGGCTGTTAGATGGGGTAGTAAAGGGAGGGAGGTTGGGAAAATTGTGAATTTTCGTGATTTCTGCACTCGAAGGGTGTGGCGGTTGAGATCAAATGGGATATTTTTTGATTCTGTGCTACAAATTCCGTATCGATATGTATGAAGGTTTAGGGTCGCAGGAGTTGTCTTCTAGTACTCTCTTTCAGGTAGCGCTGAGGGAGGGCTGAATAGCATGCTTCCGGTGAAAACAGTTGGATTTTAGCGACTTTGGCCACGGAAGGGTGTGGCGGCTGAACACAAACGGGATATTTTCTGTTTCTGTGTGGCATTTAACATGTCTGCATACATTACAGATTTCGGGTGTATTATTTTCCTTTTGGTACTATTGTTCCTATGGTAGACGAGAGGGGCAGAAATAGTAGGCATGCAATGGAAACATTTTCAGAATTTAGAACTGCTGCTTCAGAAGGGTGGTGCGGCTGGGAACAAATGGGATATTTTCCCATTCTGTATGACCTATTTTATGCATACAAACATCAGTGGTTATATTTGTACCCGTTTCGGTTTGGTACTCTTTTTTATATGTCTGCTAGATGGGGTAGTGAAGGGTGGGAGGTTGTAAAAATTATGAATGTTCGTGATTTCTGTACTCGAAGGGTGTGGCGGCTGAGTTCAAATGGGATATTTTTTGATTCTGTGCTACAAATTCCGTATCTATATGCATGAAGGTTTAGGGTCGCAGGAGTTGTCTTCTGGTACACTCTTTCAGGTAGCGCGGAGGGAGGGCTGAATAGCAGGCTTCCGGTGAAAACAGTTGGATTTTAGCGAATTTGGCCACGGAAGGGTGTGGCGACTGAACACAAACGGGATATTTTCTGTTTCTGTGTGACATATTACATGTCTGTATACATTATGTACTTGGGGTGTAGTATTTTCCTTTTGGTACTCTTGTTCCTATGGTAGATGAGAGGGGCAGAAATAGTTGGCATGCAATGGAAACATTTTCGGAATTTAGGGCACCTGCTTCAGAAGGGTGGTGCGGCTGGGAACAAATGGGATATTTAGTAATTCTATATGACTTACTTTATGCATACAGACAGCAGTGGTTATATTTGTACCCGTTTCGGTTTGGTACTCCTTTTCACATGGCTGCTAGATGGGGTAGTAAAGGGTGGGAGGTTGGAAAAATTGTGAATGTTCGTGATTTCTGTACTCGAAGGGTGTGGCGGCTGAGATCAAATGGAATATTTTTTGATTCTGTGCTACAAATTCCATATCTATATGTATGAAAGTTTAGGGTTGCAGGAGTTGTCTTCTGGTTCTATCTTTCGGGTAGCGCTGAGGGAGGGCTGAATAGCAGGCTTCCGGTGAAAACAGTTGGACTTTAGCGACTTTGGCCACGGAAGGGTGTGGCGGCTGAACACAAACGGGATATTTTCTGTTTCTGTGTGACATATTACATGTCTGCATACATTACAGATTTCGGGCGTAGTATTTTCCATTTGGTCCTCTTGTTCCTATGGTAGACGAGAGGGGCAGAAATAGTTGGCATGCAATGGGAATATTTTCAGAATTTAGAACTCCTGTTTCAGAAGGGTGGTGCGGCTGGGAACAAATGGGATATTTTTCAATTCTATATGACCTACTTTATGCATACAAACATCAGTGGTTATATTTGTACCCGTTTCGGTTTGGTACTCTTTTTCATGTGGCTGCTAGATGGGGTAGTGAAGGGTGGGAGGTTGGAAAAATTGTGAATGTTCGTGATTTCTGTACTCGAAGGGCGTGGCGGCTGAGATCAAATGGGATATTTTTTGATTCTGTGCTACAAATTCCGTATATATATGTATGAAGGTTTAGGGTCGCAGGAGTTGTCTTCTGGTACTCTCTTTCAGGTAGCGCGGAGGGAGGGCTGAATAGCAGGCTTCCGGTGAAAACAGTTGGATTTTAGCGAATTTGGCCACGGAAGGGTGTGGCGGCTGAACACAAACGGGATATTTTCTGTTTCTGTGTGACATATTACATGTCTGCATACATTATGTACTTGGGGTGTAGTATTTTCCTTTTGGTACTCTTGTTCCTATGGTAGATGAGAAGGGCAGAAATAGTAGCCATGCAATGGAAACATTTTCAGAATTTAGGGACCCTGCTTCAGAAGGGTGGTGCGGCTGGGAACAAATGGGATATTTTCTAATTCCATATGATTTCCTTCATGCATACAGACAGCTGTGGTTATATTTGTACCCGTTTCTGTTTGGTACTCTTTTTCATATGGCTGCTAGATGGGGTAGTAAAGGGTGGGAGGTTGGAAGAATTGTGAATGTTCGTGATTTCTGTACTCGAAGGGTGTGGCGGCTGAGATCAAATGGGATATTTTTTGATTCTGTGCTACAAATTCTATATCTATATGTATGAAGGTTTAGGGTCGCAGGAGTTGTCTTCTGGTACTCTCTTTCAGGAAGCGCGGAGGGAGGGCTGAATAGCAGGCTTCCGGTGAAAACAGTTGGATTTTAGCGACTTTGGCCACGGAAGGGTGTGGCGGCTGAACACAAACGGGATATTTTCTGTTTCTGTGTGACATATAACATGTCTGCATACATTACGGATTTTGGGTGTAGTATTTTCCTTTTGGTACTCTTGTTCCTATGGTAGATGAGAAGGGCAGAAATAGTTGGCATGCAATGGAAACATTTTCAGAATTGAGGGCCCCTGCTTCAGAAGGGTGGTGCGGCTAGGAACAAATGGGATATTTGCCAATTCTATATGACTTACTTTATGCATATAAACATGAGTGGCTATATTTGTACCCGTTTCGGTTTGGTACTCTTTTTCATATGGCTGTTAGAAGGGGTAGTAAAGGGAGGGATGTTGGAAAAATTGTGAATTTTCGTGATTTCTGTACTCGAAGGGTCTGGCTGCTGAGATCAAATGGGATATTTTTTGATTCTCGGCTACAAATTCCATATCTATATGTATGAAGGTTTAGGGTCGCAGGAGTTGGATTCTGGTACTCTGTGTCAGATAGCCCTGAGGGAGGGCTGAATAGCAGACTTCCGGTGAAAACAAGTGGATTTTCGGGACTTTGACCAAGGAAGGGTGTGGCGGCTGAACACAAACGGGATATTTTCTGTTTCTGTGTGACATATTACATGTCTGCATACATTATGGACTTGGGGTGTAGTATTTTCTTGTTGGTACTCTTGTTCCTATGGTAGATGAAAGGGACAGAAATAGTAGGCATGCAATGGAAACATTTTCAGAATTTTGGACTCCTGCTTCAGAATGGTGGTGCGGCTGGGAACAAATGGGATATTTTACAATTCCACATGACTTACTTTATGCATACAGACAGCAGTGGTTTTATTTGTACCCGTTTCTGTTTGGTACTCTTTTTCATATGACTGCTAGATGGGGTAGTAAAGGGTGGGGGGTTGGAAAAATTTTGAATGTTTGTGATTTCTGTACTCGAAGGGTGTGGCGGCTGAGATCAAATGGCATATTTTTTGATTCTGTGCTAGAAATTCCATATCTATATGTTTGATGGTTTAGGGTCGCCGGAGTTGTCTTCTGGTACTCTCTTTCGGGTAGCGCTGAGGGAGGGCTGAATAGCAGGCTTCCGGTGACAACAACTGGATTTTCGTGACTTTAACCATGGAAGGGTGTGGCGGCTGAACACAAACGCGATATTTTCTGTTTCTGTGTGACATGTTTTGTCTGCATACATTACTGATTTGGGGTGTGGGAATTTCCTTTTTGTACTCTTGTTCCTATGGTAGGTGGGAGGAGCAGAAATAGCAGACATGCAATGGAAACATTTTCAAATTTTAGGTCTCCTGTTTCTGATGGGTGATGCGACTGGAAACAAATGGGGTATTTTTCAATTCTATGTGACTTATTTCATGCATACAAACATCAGTGGTTATATTTGTACCCGTTTCGGTTTGGTGCTCCTTTTTATATGGCTCCTAGATGGGGGCAGTAGAGGGTGGGGTTTGGTAGAATTGACAATTTTCGTGATTTCTGTCATCGAAGGGTGTGGCCGCTGATATGAAATGGAATAATGTTTTATTGTCTCCTACAAATTCCATATCTTTTTGTATGAAGGTTTAGGGGCGCAAGAGTTTTCTTCTGGTACTCTCTTTCAGATAGCGCTGAGGGAGGGCTGCAAACTTTAGGTCTCTTGCTTCAGAAGGGTGGTGCGACTGGGAACAAATGGGATATTTTCCAATTCTGTTTGACTTATTTCATGCATATAAACATCAGTTGTTATATTTGTACCCGGTTCTGTTTGGTACTTTTTTCATAATGCTGCTAGATGGAGGTAGTGAAAACAATTGGATTTTCCACCAAAAGTCGGGATATTAAGGGCCGTTGTGGTGCAGGCTATACTACTCGCAAGCTAAAACTGGATTAGGGACATGAAAAAAGTAATTTATCTCTTTGACCGAGCCGCGGAAGAAAATGGGATCAGACAACTGCGAGTCACTATGAACAAAAAATGCCCTCAGCCGTACACACTCAAGTAAAAGAGTAAGCTTGAGTCCCAGAATATAGATACGTGGCTGAGCACCCGAGGGTCCTAACGTCTTCGTTTTAGTGCTCACTTCTTTTACTTTCCTGGAGCAGAGAGATGCATGAGCTTTCCAGAATCGAAATGTATTTGAACATGATTTAACCAGTTCTCCTTGGAACATTGCGCAAGGTAGAGACAAATGCTGCAATAGTTTTGTTTTGAGGCTGTCGTGTCTGTCTTTGAAAACTATATACAAATATTAAAGATTTGGTTTCTGAGGGTGCATAGTCTGAAAGTAAATGAGATCTAATTCCTTGTAATACAGCCCATGCCAATATATATTTAAATCGAAAGTTATCGGTAGGATTATTCTCATTCATTAGCCCTTTAGTTTACCAGTGTACCGTGCAGCCTTACCCTTTACCAAACGTAACGGCCAAAACCGAACAGCGCTCTTCACAAAAATCACCATTCAGTTTTCAGTATTTGTTTTCATTTGTTTCTCGTCTACAAAGCATAGCTTATGACTCAACAAGCTTGTTCCAATGAGGGATCATAAGCTTTGTTTTTGACGCAAAAAAGTAAAAAATTAAAAAATTGTTACCGAAGAATTTTGTTTGTGAAGTGTCGTCTCTCTTCCGTGTTAGATAAAGGGTTAAAAATTGCCGACTTGTGGTGATATGATCTTCCAAAAATCGAACACATTTCTTGCGTCTGAGCGTGATGGAAAAACTCGATTCGATACTCACGACGTGGCTAATATACCCCACGGGAGAAAGGGTTAACAATATGTAAGCCAGATGAGTGGGCCGTTCAAGAGTTAAGTCAAATGTTACACACTCTGATAAATTTCACTGAGACAGACAAAGATTTGATTTCGACGTATGCGACTTAAAAATTCCAGCACTGTTTTCGTGTGATTGTTTTTATAAATCTATTTTTGGAACAGACGCGCGCATTCCTGTAGTGAAAGCAAATTAGTGTGGGATAAAATTACTGTAGGCTCGCTAGTGGCGGCTGCCTTCACTTTGGTATTATGGGGCATATCTTGTTCACATTAATATATATTCGTACCGAATCCGTCTTATTTCTCGATACACCCATCACAATGAGAACTACTTATATACACAAATGCACGTATAGGACGAACCTCGACCACGTAAATAAGACTAATGTGTGCATCTTATCCATGTGTGCAAGATAATATGCCAAAACGACATAAGACATGACTGATTCCTAGTCCACTCTAAAAATCATGAAAGGGCAGACTGCTGGTCTTGTTATCAATGTTGTAAATGCCGCTGACTTCATTCGACATCTTTAGCTTCTCGGTCGCGTGCATTTTTGTTTTAGCACTAATGTGTATACATTATTGTTCGCTAACAAAACTATAGCCACACCACTCCATTCTCAAAACCAGCGTTTAACATTGAAGCACGTACATTTGAGGCAATTCAGTATATGCACAACATCAACTTGTATCTATGGGAATGCAGTTACACGAGTAAGCGTGTTTTAGGACGCGCATGGCACGTGCATTTTTTGAGCGCCAATGTGAAAACATTATTGTTCGCTAACAAGTCTATAGCCACCCCACGCCATTCTCAAAACCAGCGTTTAACATTGAAGCACATACATTCGAGGCAATTCAGTACATGCACAGCATAGACTTGTATCTATGGGAATGCAGCTACACGAGTAATCGTATTTTAGGACGCGCATGGCACGTGCATTTTTTGAGCGCCAATGTGAAAACATTATTGTTCGCTAACAAGTCTATAGCCACACCACGCCATTCTCAAAACCAGCGTTTAACATTGAAGCACATACATTTGAGGCAATTCAGTATATGCACAGAATAAGCTTGTATCCATGGGAATGCAATTACACGAGTAAGCGTGTTTTTGGACGCGCATGGCATGTGCGCATTCTCACACATGCGCCCTTGTGTACCATTGACTTTAAACGTTACCAGCCACATTCTAAACACTCTCGTGCATGTGTACGCAAACGATTATTATTAGTACGCACGTGTGTATTCCCACGAATACAGATCATGCGTGTATTTGCATGCCTGTAAATCTATTAATGTACTCCTTGTAGTCAGTGATTCACACATGCGAATCGCACCCAATTCGTCCCCAGTCCGTGCTTAAATGCATCACACACATCTCGGCCAGTCTAGGTATCTTATTTAAAAAGGAATTAGTATCTGCCCCACCACAATCTCCTGACCACAGTTGAGAGAGATAGTATACACATAACACTCCGCCAGTTTGATCATATATATGAGTATGGTTTAGCACAGGTTCTTGTAAAAGGGAAAGCATAGTATGCATATATAACGAGGACATGTGCATTTACCCCACCATGTGTAAATATGTTTTTTTTTGTTACTGACTTGATCGAAACGCTTTTTAACCGAATGTATCCATATTCTTACGTATTTTGTTACGTATTCGTATAATACACACCCGCTCTCATTCCGCAGCAGTTCCACATAAGTGTACGGACTTGTATATATATATATTTGGTATTACTCTTGAGAATGGGTGATTCAGCTAAGAATTACAACATGCGTTCTTCAAATAGAAACTCAACGTCCTATCGATTGTAAATCTCGACCCTGTGCCGCCCCCCCCCCCCCCCCCGCCCTCCCCCGAGTTTGTTTTTCACCACTTTGTCTTGAATGGAGATCCCATTGCAACGGGCTATCGAGCTTATCCTTAATACAAATTCAATGTGAACAGGTATCGAGTATTTTTATCAAGATAACCAACAAGACCCATTCCGTTTCCCTCATACTCGATTAGTATCCCCATCCACAAACTCACTGGGAAGTCACAAACAATTTATTACTCATCTTATGAGTTATCATTACAGCACACTCTTCAATGGTTTTCTCAAAACCAATTAATTCTCCTGAATCTTATCCAAGACGGTTATCACATTGCTAGTTCAGAGATAAATCCAGTAAATTCCAAATGTAGTAAATGACACCAAGGTGCTCTGTCGAAATGGTAAAGGTAATAAAACGAATTCCAGTTCCGATTCAACACTCATAATCAAGTCGACTATTAGTCCTTTTACAAATTTACCAACGCATTCCAGATGTATTCCACAATCGATAACCGAAATCGTTTTTTACGGGGAATACCAACTTACCGCCCCACCAATACCTCCAGTTTTTGTTTATCAAGATCCCGCATTGACCCACATACCACATATCTACGAGATGCACGCTCTACTAGAGACACATAATTTGGAGAGAATGTATTTCCTTTAAATGTGAATTGGTGTCTGACCCCCCCCCCCCCCCCACACCTCCAACCCACCCCAACCCTAATCAATTGAAACTCCCTAGAGGTTGTTTGGTATAAACTCCATATGTCGCCAACCATATTGAAATTCTCGCCTCTCATATTCCTTAACTTCAGATTAAATATACACACATTATACATCAAATGAAGGTTGGGATGTATAGAACACGAAACACATATGTAATCAACTCATAGAGTCGACAGTAGGTACCACTGGTTCCTGGAAGTCTGCTACCGTATTTGCACCAGAACTGAAAATAAAATAATATTTCATCAGAACAACTTGTGGCCAAATGTGCTTCGTATATCCAAGAACAAAGCTAGGCATTCAAAACACTTTCGAATACAGCGATAGGACTGCATTTTGGAAAAGGACAACACTGTCTGCATTTTTTATTGAAGACGGTTTCCATGCTCGACAGATATGCGCAAATCACTCGTTACCACGAATTTCCATCGAAAAACAAAATCGTAATTCTAAGAAATTTCAACAGGTATCGTGATACCTTGCATTGGATATGGGAACTGTGCAATCTCTATCTAATAACAGTATACTGTATGGAGGCGATCTTTTTCATTATTTGATTTTAGACGGCGTTGTTTTTACATGCTTTTTCTGTCCGATGACGTCGACCGGAAATCGAAAGTATACTCATACGTAAACAAAAGCAAAGGCTTTAGAATTTTCCCTAATGCAGCTCTGTCGCCGTGTTTTGAAGAATTTTTATCCCCTAGCTTTGTTCTTGGATATCTAAAGCACATTTGGTCACAAGTTGTTTTCGTGAAATATTATTAAATTATCAGTTCTGGTGCGAATACGGCGGCAGACTTCCAGGAGCCAGTGGTGCCTACAGTCGACTCTACGAGCTGATTACACATGTGGTTCGTGTTCTATACATCCCAATCTTCATTTTGATGTACATTTTGTGTATATTTAGTTTGAATTGAAGGAATATGAGAGGTGAGAATTTTAAAAATAAACCAAATTGCAATACATATATAGGCCCTTAATAGGACTCTGCCCTGACCCATATCCCATATTTCTAAAGATCATTACAACTTGTGGCACGTGGGATGCGATACAACTCCAAATCAGTTACACTTCTGTGTTCAGTCAAGTGCTTCTTCCTGAACACAATAATTTGACTAATTATCTTCCTCCACCCATCAGTGTCCAGTTTGTGGTAACAAACCGTTTACTGACACAATTTGGACCAGTGATGTTGCACGAATCCCCGAGAATTTCTCTGCATCCGCGCAACTTCAAACAAAAAGTATCAAATACCATCCAATTAATTCTTGGTTGATAACACAATGACAATTCTAAGAATTCCGTAATTTATAGTTACATTTATGAAAATGTTACACGAGTGACGTTTTCACTCGCACTGCTATTATCTTACTCGCAACTGCAGCACAAGAGTACGTAAGTAGTATGTCTCGGGCTTTTGGGGCCATAGTTGGAGGACCCCGGTGGGGGACCCCGGAAGTGACGCCATGTCACGTGATCCAGTGGCGTCATGTTGTGTTGTCATGGTAACCCGCGTGAGTGGCCATGTTGTGACGTCAACTCCATAGTGATACGTGGTGTTAGTGCGCATGCGCAGCGCGTGTTGTTAGGGTGATGCGTGTTTCCGTCGTCTATTTTGTATACTGGAGGCCGCCGTCTTGGTTTCTATGGTAGCACGTGATTGCTATGTGACCCAATTTTTCTGCAATAAGACGGGGTATGTTTTGAGGGTATGTTCGATTGAATCGGAGTAAATCTAGTTACCACAAAGAACCCGACAATCCCTCCAAATCACCAAAATCCACCCAAAATCACCGAAATTGACTTTATTTGATAAGGATTTCCCATTTTATAGGCTTAGCACGTAGTGCTATAGTACCGAGGGGTCCCCTGGGGTGTGTTCCTTTGTAGAAGGGTATTTTTTTGGTTCGGATTTTCCCAGAATCCACGTTTAATTACCCAAATAAACCCGTCAAGTTGTACTATATCGAATTCTTTCAGAATCCCTTTTTGGATCGCGAAACTTTTGGTTTATAATATAGTAGCACGTAGTGCTTTAGATTTTTAAAAGGTCGTATTCGATTGAAGTGGAGTAATGTTCCCATAATCCCTTTTTTCTTTTGGATCCCATGACGTTTTATTTCCCTATTAAGAGTAGCACGTGGTGCCATAGGACAAATTTACCCAGAATCCATTATTTAAATTACAAGTAGGACCCATATGTGTACATGAAGGCCATGAAGCTGAGTTCCACCATATACTCAAATGAGGATCTACCCAACAGATGTGTCGTACGAGGTCTAATTTACTAACCCTCATTTCGATTTTTTTGAGGATACCTTTTTGGATTTGTTAAAAAAAATAACAACACTGAATATAAATTTAAATTTCTTTTATTCAACAACAAAAATACATCTTTTTATGGTATGTAGATTGTCAGATATTTATAAACAGTCTTTCTGCAGATTGGACATCGTCTCAGTGGTTTACAGCAGTCTTTGCACAGGCACAAATGGTTACATGGTCGCGGAGCGACATTGGCTTCAGCTAATAAACACACACTACATTTTGTCCTCCATGAATCTTCTTCTTGAAATGATGTGTCCATTTCTTCTTTGATGGCCATTTCTTCTTCTTCTTTTTCAACGTCTGTGAATTTAGGTGGTAAATTATGAATGTAATAACAGTCTGGAGAATATTTTCTGTGTTCTTCTATAACATCATCTTCTGCTTCCCAGAAACGAACAATAATACCACAATGAAAACATTGAGTTCTGTCTCCTGTCCCCAAATAAAAGAATCCAGCTTTTGTCAGTTCATTCAGGGTTTTCACACTTTCACTTTGTAACATGAATTGAAATGTCTTGAGACGATTTTCCTCCAATGCATACTTCATGTGTTCTGTTGGTCTTTGTTCTGTTGTCTTTCTTATTTTTTCTTCTCCACGTAATAACTGCTCCAGTACTGGTGGTGGAACATCACGAAAATACGTTTCGAATGAAACGCTCATTCTCTCTACAAAGTCTCTTGGATTTCTTATTTCTTGATTTCTTGATTGATAATCATTCAGTGCCATCCTGATCAAACATGGAATAGTGAACATTCTTCAATCCTTTTTATCTTCATTCTTCTTTGGTTTTCTTTCTCTTTTTGGTTTGGGTTCTCCTATTTCAATGCTTCTCTTCTTTGCAATATCCACTGCTTTGGTCACTTGTTCCCAATCTCTTGTGGTAAACTGGAACCCAACGTCGTTCTTGAACAGCTGAATCTGTAAATCGTTGTTAAGTCTGAAGACGGTCACATTAGTAGACATCCCTCTTCTTTGGCTGTCGAAAGACAAATGAGCTGTACACCAAGTGCACCAGTTTTTATAGTTTTCCTTCAACACAGCGACATCTAGTGGCTGGTTTCTTCTATGACGTCATTAACCAACGCATCATTATCCATTAGATCAGTCGTAAACATGTTGGATATGGTTTCCATCGGTACAGCGCGACAGCGATGTTTCAAGTAAAATAGACAGTATTGTCCACACACTGGTAATGGTCCTTGGAGGCGTTTTGTATTATACTTCCAATATCTGGAATTCATCTTCAGGAAATTCTCGAATGGTCTGTGTTGTGGTGGTAATCCACAGGAATCAAAGTATTCTGCGTTGTGGTGACTCACAAAGAGAGCCACCCAATGTTCTCCTTTTCTGGTCACTGGATCCGTGTTGGCTATCAAAGCCACTGGTCTCTGATCTGGTAATCTTCTTGGTAATCTGTTTCTTGCAAATGCACCCAAACATATTCTCTTCAAACAACTATCTGATCGAAGTGCATTCTCTAACTGCAACGTGTTCATGTTGAGTAATCGAAGATTACTTGTCTATTCTTATCCACTTCTATGATGTTCTGGAATTCTGCATACACAAGTACGTTGATTGTGGTTGGTAATGGGTTTTCGAAATGGACTTCTAGTCTCAAGTTTCCTCTCTTTGCCAGATCGAAGTGTTGTCCATGTGAGAGGTCTGGAGTCAGGTTGAATACGAATAGTGTGTATCCATTTATGTACTCTTCTCGGCTGATGTGGTTTCCTTCATTCTCATACATTTATCCAGTTCCTTGGAACAGAGTCGCATAACATCTGGCCACTTCTTGTTGTTCGAATCGAGGTTGTAATGGTTTGGCTGGAATCTGCTGCCCATCCACGTACAAAGCCAAGTAACTGATTTTGTAGTTCTTGAAATTATATGGATTCTTTGAAAAGTTTCCATTGAAAGCATCGTTGTCTACACATCCCACCACGATGCGTTTAGGTAGTTGGCCTAAAAATAAGTTTTCTTGTGTAATGCTCAGATTTCCTTTCGGCACTGAAAACACCTTGGTTTCCACACGGTCGATAGGATATTTTGCAGTTGCTTTTGTTAGTGCTTTCTCGTGAGCCATTCTCACGAATGATTGGAGTCTCTCTTTGCGTACAAACATGGATACATCTAGAATTTTGATCTTGTATGTATCGGTATCGGCCATCAGTGCGAAAGCATCTTTGGCTCTATTCATTTTAACATGAACATTAACTCCATTCAGCAAGTAACGAGTTTGGAAAAACATGTCCAAATGTAATCTTCCAGTCATGTCCACGATTTTACTTTTCTCTATAAATTTCTTTCGAAGAAGAAATCCCTTGTTATCATCTGTCAAATCTTCCATGTGTTCGGCCGTATCCTTGTACCATAATGCATTAGTCAGTTGTGACTTCTTGGCAGCTGGTCCATAACTCAAGAAAGTTTCTATGAAAGCTCTGTAGTGATAAGTGTTGTTGGAAGGAGATACTAGTTTTTCATTCAAGCTGATATCGATTTGATTAAATAGGGAATGCATCCATAAATTGACTGGGCCCACTTTGGCATCGGATGCAATTGATGCCCCATTGGAATCTACAACGTTGCTTTAACATACAAGTATGTTTGTGCCAAATTCAAATAATCATCTCCTAATCCAGCAATGTGGAATTCTATTGGACCATTGTTTCGTATAGTCGCCAAAGGCCTGTGTTCTACCCATTGCCCATGTTCCACACTAGTCTGTGTTGGTGGTATGGAAAACAAGTCGAGTTCGCTGTTGACACACTCACAAGATTTTTCATTGATGAGAGACATCATGCACTGAGATGGTCTTGGGTCTGAACGTTCTCCTTCTTTTTGTCGATTTGCTAGTTTTGCATGGTGCGGGCCTTTTTATACTTTTCCTGCCGGGTGGTTTTGAACCACCAACCACTTTATTCCAAGCTCCTTCACCAGCCTCTTTGACTCTTTTGATTGCTGCCTTTTTTACATTTTTCCGTTCAATGACATCTTCGGCAAAGGCTGCTCCTTTTCTCACGAGCTGTTTTCCCATGGTCCTGTCTGTAGTTTTCAATAAAGGTAACACCATATTCCTCATTCCTCCCAATATACTTCCCAAACCATATCCTCTCCTTATTTGAGCTCCAGAAAAAGCCGGTAGACCGTTCCCAGCTTGTTTCGTGTAATATTCTTCGTATAATTTGGACTTACAACAGTAAGTCATGTTTATGTGAAATGAAGAGATCAACGATTTCTGAAATGAAGTGTCACTGTCACTTTCCCGAACTCGAATGGTACTATGGCTCCTGTGTCACCCCTTATATACAACTGGACGGTACTGAAATTTTTTCGTTCCACTGGTACATAATACACATTCTCAAATGTTTTAGAGATGATATCCCCATATTTCCCATGCACGGGTACGATACGAAGAAGTGGTATTCTTGTATCTCCTACGACTTGGTCACAAACCAAGTCACAGTATACATAGAGTGAATAAAATCCTTGGTTGACATCGGCAACTCTGGAAGAACTGTAAGTTCCTGATTTAAAAACACACTCATTAAATCCCAAAATATTTTGAATAGTAGGGCTCAATGTGACCACGACTCCATCACGTACCTTGATACGAACTTTACCAGACACTTCATCCAGCTCAAAAGCTACCTTATCGTGACGAGGCAAGAGTAATTCTTTAACACCATTGATAGCTTGTATCACATCAATGGGATCTGAATAATGACCTTCCTTGAGAGTAAGTCGGTAATTCTTTTTCGAAGATCAGAACACTGTCACGAAAGCTTCTTCTCCACGAATATTGAACCAAGTATTTGGATACTGAATCTCTGCCAGACCTACTTCCCATTCTCCCGTGAGATTCACTGGTTGTGATAACTGAGTGGTGTACGTAGTCAATGTGTTTTCTGGAAACACGTTCATAGAACTATTACTTGGTAGAGTCAAATAAAACATTACCTTTTCTTAATGGTTGGATTAGGCAACAAATATCCTATGCTACTACTCAAGAGAGCAGTCCACAACTTGCGGCCTGTGTTCTTGAGAGTGAGATTAACAACACTGGTAATGATGATGATGTACAAAATGATTATTTGTGAAAAGTAAGTGATATCGCTCCTTGGAATTCTTTTTCCAAACAGAGGCCAAGATCTGTTCGATCCTTCTTCCCTTTTGGAGAAACCTCAGAGGTTCACTTCCTTTTATAGGTGAGCTGACTCTGCTTGATCCACGAATTGAACGAAGCAGGGTATCCCAACCACTTTACGAACAATTCCCTGTTCTTACCTCTACCACGTTTCTTGAGTAGGTGTTCGATTTTGTAAGTAGTTTTATGTGAAACTCGCTGAAGCTCTTCAGTGTAGAACGACCCTTTCAATACTTCCCCATTATCATCTTGTAAGATGTATGTGACTGGATGTCCTTTCTTGATGGCTACTACTGTGAATAACCCTTCGGTCCAATTGGGCAAATAACCTTTCTTAAAAGTTTTCTTAACTTTATTGATTCTCACTCTGTCTCCTACTTTGTACTTTGGTGTCTTGTGTTTTTTGGGTTGCCCATACAACCTTTGCCAAACCTCTTCTTGATTTTCAAAGTTCACGGCAATGGGGGTCATACCTATACTATGATGATGAGAATGATTATATGATTTCACCAAGTTTTGAAGTGGAAAAGTTAGTGTATCGTTCTTTGTAAAATATTTTCACATTTTGGTTTTCAAAGTTCTATTGAATCTTTCTGCTATAGAACATTTTGTTTCAACATTTTGTGTAGTAAAAAAGTCGACTTTGTGATCTTTGAGAAAATTCTGAAATTTTCTGTTTAGAAATTCTTTGCCTTGTTCAGTTTGTAATTTTTCTGGTTTACGACCTTTTTTGAAAATTTTACTAAAAGCTTTCACGATGGAATCACCAAGTTTGTTTTGTAATGGCATCATCCAAGCATATTTACTAAACACATCTATACATGTCAACAAAAATTTTATGTTTTTGTTGAATTTACTTATGTTTGAAACATCTACCAAGTCAGCTTGCCATTGTGCATCGATACCACTAACTATTACTTTCCTTCTAGGAAATGTATGATGAACAGGTTTGTGAAGAGTGTATGTGTCTTGAGTCTCTAACCATTTTACAACTTGTTTAGTTTTTTTCTTGGACGCTCTATGAAGAGCGTCTACACCACCAAAACTACCAGGCGCTTCAGAATCATAGTACAATGCTTCAATGACTGCCTTGTTCAAGTGACAACTCTATTTATACCCTTTTTCGGTCCACTTTGGCGTTTCTGTTTTCTTTGGTTGTTTAGGTTCCGACTTTATCGGTGCCTGTTTCATAAAATCCCAACGTTCTTTATGACCAATTAATTCTTGGGGTATGTTACTATCTCTCAAAGCTTCGGCCAACTCTTCCCATCCCTTTGGTTGGAAAGATTTTCGTCTTCTAAGTAAATCGTTTAGAAGATCTGTTACATTCGACCCTACCACTGTTTGATCTTTGTAGACTAATTCACCCTTCTCATTCTAAGATATATTTGGGTCACTTCTAATACGATTCAACAACAACTTTCCCTTTCTCTTCATTGTCATAGGTACAGAATGCAGAATGTCTTCGTCTTTATTATCTTTCTCGAATTCGACTTTAATTGGTCGAGGAGCCATTACCTTTTGTTGAAATGTCAAGTATCTTTGTAAAATTTAATTATATTGAGTCATCTTTTCATCAGCCGAAAGAAAAGGGGCATCGAGAATATCTCTCATTTCTCTATCCAGTGATGAAACAGCCAGTTCATTCGGTTGTCTTGAAGTCTCTTGTAGACGTTCCAATAACCTTGGTTCTACCAAAGCCATCTTCTTTGCATGTTTCATCATCCAAATTTACCTTTAACAGCACCCAATAGTACAGGAGGTAGCAATGCCCCCAAGAATCCCCCTTTCTGCAAGATTTGTCTCCTCTTTTTGTCAGAGGTACCTTTATTTGCCACTGCCCTCACTAGTTGTTTCTGACGAACGAGTTTTGTTCTCTGAGCTTTGGTCAGAGGTACTGCTCCCTTCCGTATATTCGAGGCACAGTCACACAAACAAGTAATCAATTCTTTGTCTGCATGTTTTAGTATGGTTTTGACGAGTGTGGGTTTCGATTTAATAAGAACCTTGAGAAGAGCGATGTTGTGCTTGAGACGGTCAGACATGCTTCTGACTCAAGTCAGACTTGCTGCTCCCTTTTTATACTTTTCGGAGGTACACATATTGGGTTTCCCCAGGAAAAATTTGACTTCTTAATCTCATGTGTTCAAGAGTATCTTGTTTGAGATCTATTAAAAGGTAACCATATGGTGTCGAAGTGGCATCTTCGAAAACTTCTCTCAGAAACTTGGAATGACCAGGATACATCTGTGCTGCCAAGTGTGAGATCTGGGAACGATCCCTAGGATTTTTAAACAAGATCATGTAATGACTATTGAGAGCTACAGTCCTATGGACTTTATTTTTGTCGAATAAATTTTGAACAATGTACATCACACTCATGTTACGGTGATGACTACCTTTAGTAAATAATCTAGACACTCGAGCATCAGATCATCCAATATGACTAAACTATCAGATTTTAATTCTTGAGGGAGACCCTCTTCGAATTCTACTTGGGGTAAAGTATTGTATAATGGTTGCCATTCACTATGACACAAAAATGATGTGACCTGGAACAGGTGATATAATATTTTGAATGTTTTGAATAACCCGATTTACAAAGGATGATTTACCACTACCCGTGGGACCACACAATAAACAAGTGAATGGATGCTTCCAACGAGGATCCATCTTTGTTGTTCTATGTGGGTACTACTTCCTTTTATACCTTTTGGGGAGGTGGCCCCCACTGAACGTGGGTACTACTCCCCTTTTATACCATTTGGAGAGGTGGTCAATATGACCGTCATCCAAAAATATTTAAAATTGGTGGCCCTCTGACTTACTGGCTGGGGACAGGTCAAGTTTGTTTGATATTTGTCAAGAAGATAAACATCAAATAACTTAAGCGTCATTACCACCTTTTTTTTTGTTTCTTCATTTTATACTTTTTTTCTTTTTTTTATAAAAAACAAACATTTACAACATCTATTTACATCTTCAGTTAGAATCCAATTGTAACAGGTTTCTTGACAGTCATGAATTCAATCACCAAATCCATAATACAACGTCTCTGTTCATTTGTGAGAGGTTTCTCGAACATATCTTCATAGTCTTTCGGTACTGGTGGTGGATTCATTCCAGAAGTATTATGGTGCCACAGTAGATGAACAGCATTCTTGTTAACTCTTTCAAGTGCTTCACTAAAACATGTTATAATCTTCTCTTCTTCAGACATTATTAGGCATACATTATGCTGAATCTGACTTGGGTGATCGACTGTACATCCATAGCATTTTTCTTTCACTACATCGTCAATGTTCTCTTCGACATAATGAGCATACGCCAAGCAAAGTTCATGTTGCAAGCAAACTTGCCTGAGTTCACTATCAGTTTCATAAACGATCAATGGTCGTGGTTGGGTTATTCTCACTGTGATCTTCTTCTTCTTCAAAGGTGGTTCTTGATTTGGTTTTTTGAAGTCTTCATGGTTAGTAGGTTTAGTGTCTTCAGGAACTTCAGTTAAAGTTGTTTGTTGGGTTTTGATTGCTGCATCTACTTCTTCTGTTTGAGATTTCAAGGCATTCCATTCTTCTAAAGATAGAGCAATACCAGTCTTTGTAGGATAAGGTTTCTGGTCTTTTCCCTCAAAGTATCTTCTGAGATGAATCTTCAGTTCACCCTGGTACTGGGTGACGTTAGCATAAGTCTGCTTGGTGCCAATTCGGAACATCTTCTCTGGTCAATGGTTCGATCATGTTTGATGCCAAGTCCATGCTTTGCCTAATCTTATATATCTTTGATGGACGTGATTGAAAACATCACCCCAGTTCAACAAATTTTGATTGAGTTTTTGATTCTTGGTTGGGGTTCGTGTTTATTTCCTATAGGATTATAGGTTAAAGTTGGGAAATTTAGAAAATTAGTATAAAAGTCAATGGGAAAGAAACACAATGAGAATACAGAAATTTGATTGGTTGATTAACTTCGATGTGATTGGTCAGTTTGGCAATCAAACTGCAATCTTGATCCTTAAACTGTAGGATATGGCCCTCTGCATTTTATACTGGCTTGGGACAGGTCAAGCTACAAACCTCTGTCCAATGGAGATAAGTGAAATAGCTCGAGCGCATTCCCACCCCCTACAGTTCGTATCCTCTTTGAGGGAAATTTTTTTTTGTTCATCAAAAAAGAAAACGAAAACAACATATCCAACTTAGCAATTCAGTTTTTCTATCCTAAAAATTTCTCATTTCTTTTAAATATTCACAACAGAGAATTTCTTAGTAATGATGATGATGATGATGATTTATTCCTTTGGTTATACAATAGGGGTAGCCTAAAAGACACCAGGAATCAACTTTAAAAAAAAAATGAAATGAAACTAAAAAGTTTTGAATAAAACTAAAAAGTTTGGAATAAAGAAGTATCATCTGGTTCCAATAGGTGGTACCATACCATGAATCAACATGTTTTTAAAATAAATGGAACTAAAACGTTTTGAATGAAACTAAGTTTTGAATGAAACTATAAAGTAAAGAAGTATCATCTGGTTCCAATAGGTGTAACCTAAAAGATACCATGAATCAACATTTTTTTAAAAATAAATGGAACTAAAAAGTTTTGAATGAAACTAAATTTTGAATGAAACTAAAAAGTAAAGAAGTATCATCTGGTTCTAATAGGTGTAACTTAAAAGATACCATGAATCAACATGTTTTTAAAATAAATGGAACTAAAACGTTTTGAATGAAACTAAGTTTTGAATGAAACTATAAAGTAAAGAAGTATCATCTGGTTCCAATAGGTGTAACCTAAAAGATACCATGAATCAACATTTTTTAAAAAATAAATGGAACTAAAAAGTTTTGAATGAAACTAAGTTTTGAATGAAACTAAAAAGTATCCTCCATTTCCAATAGGGTTATCCTAAAGTATACCAGGAACATGATGATGATGATAATGATGAAAAAAAACTCTGGTATTAGAATAAATAGAAAACATTTTAAAATCTTTACGCCGGAAAAATCTATTGCCTTGTAAGTCTTGTCATTTAGGATTTTTTTTTGAATTTTGAAGACTGCCATGAAGCAGTTTATGAGGACTTGCCATAAAGGACTTTTTAATTAGAGAAAAATTGCCATATAGGACTTTAGAAAATGCCATAAGGGACTTTATGAGGGCTGCCATAAAGGATTTTAGAGAAAAACTGCCATGAAGTACTTTCGAGAATGCCATATAGGACTTTATGAGGACTGCCATAAAGGACTTTAGAGAATGCCATAGAGGACTTTAGAGAATGCCATATAGGACTTTTTAATTAGAGAAAAAAACTTGCCATATAGGACTTTATGAGGACTGCCATAAAGGACTTTAGAGAATGCCATATAGGACCTTATGAAGACTGCCATATAGGACTTTATGATGACTGCCATAAAGGACTTTAGAGAATGCCATATAGGACTTTAAAAATTTGATGAGCCTAATATGATTGAGTAGACCACCAAAAAACCATTTCGGTTTTTAGGAATTTTTCGATCAACTAAATAGGACTTTTTGTAGGCAAAAGCTAGACTTTGTTCAGGTTGTAGAAAAAATATGACACTCACTCAATTGTTTCTTCTCTAAATCTCTAGTGGTATGGTGCTAACTCCATCTTCTAAAACTCTTCATTTTGGGTAGAAATATGATAGTCCATCTCTGCTCTGCTGGTAGGTATACATAGTGTTGTCATTCATCACAAATCCTCGGTTGATGCCAGATCCACTTTGTTGAGTCTTCAAAACTTGCAAATATCTGTCTTTCGTCAAATCATTGTGGCGTTTGCTGATTCCTTTACAACTGAATTTATTGGTGGCACCGAAACAATAATATGTTTTACTACACAGTCCAACAATGCCGGTTCCTTGCCATTCTACCTTGAACAAGCCTGGAGTTCTTCTGTCAAAACGCTTTCTTTCTTGGCAGCATGAGGGTGACAGCCATTCTGTGCCTTCTTATTTGGTTTTCACATAATCATCTCTGTGGAAATCACAACAGTCTGATGGAAACCACTTGTGATTCTCTTTGTAAAATTCTACTCTCTTCTCTGGTTTCACTAATTCATCTGTGGATGGTGACGAGGTACATAGATATGCAGAATCTGTGTCCATTTCAGCATATTCAAAACCTTGGCGGTTGATAAAAGTATCGATGACATCATAATAGAACTGAAGCATCCGGAGTTTCGCATACTGGTAAACAAAGAATCCGATGTGGAGTGGCAGATCCAACTTGATGGTCTTCTTGTTGAGTTCGACTTCATATAAAGTTTCATCTAATGGATTCAAGGCTCTGAAGGACATGTCATTTACAGCTTTGGTGACTTCTTCGTCGTCGCAATAGCACACACGTCGATGCTTCTCTTTGTTGGTAACGGTTTTGCCATATTCAGAATTTCCCAACAGCTTCATGGTGTCGGCAACGATCGACTTGTGAGGGTCAACATATCCTTGTCTTCTTGCTTCAGATACTTCATCTCCAAATTTTTCAAAACATCTTCTTGGTTGATATTGGATAACTTGATAGACGTGATCAACTTCAATACCATGCTGGAGGTACCACTGCAGTAAAGGGGTTGCAAACAACATTTTCTGCTCCATAGCTTCCGATCAAACTTCTACGGGGTTTCTTCATCATTGCATTCTTCTCGGCAAAGGACTTCATGTGTTCACCAATATCATCTATGGAAATATCTGTATTCTTGAAGATAGGTGTCATCTCTTCAAAGTACTCTTTCAGGTGATCTGATACATGTATATCACATTCGACCAAACCAAACAGTTCAACGGACTTCACTTTGTTCAGTATTTCTTCATCTGTCATCGCACCATCTATTTTGTCTGAAAAGTTCTCTTTCGGGAAGGTTTTGAGTGTGTCATCGGTCGTCTTCATCTCTCTCCACTCACACTCCCAGATCTCAACAAGTTTATAGCCCCAATCGGTGATGTACTTTGCATTGGTACGGATGTCTTGTAGCAGTTCTTTCATGGGTCTATCTCTGACTTCATTATGGATGATAGGAAGGCCATTCTTATCTTTCATGCAGGTATGTCCGTGTCAGAAGCAGCCATGGAATTGGTATACAGTCTGTGTCTCTTTGCACCAACCATCAACAGGCAACTGTCTTCGACCAATTATTTTTTCAGCTCCGTTAAACTGATGTCTGATGTGGATGTCATCTCTCATCGATAAAAACTCTAACCAATGTTCAGCCATTTTACCATACTTCATTGGATGTTCTGGTTTAAACTGGTTTTCTTCACGACGTCTAATACTCCAACCCGTTGGCATCTCTTGCATTAGGCACCAAAGATATAATGCCTTCGCATCAAAGCCTATAATACTGCCACATGGTTTTGCTTCTTTGCCATATTTTGTTTCTCTGATTCGGGTAACATCTTTCTCGTGGTATCGGTTGAAGATAATTGAAGGTCCACCAACGATATTATCTTTCACCAAGTGATGCAGGTCTTTGTTTTTCTGGTTAAATAATGTGAAGTAAGTGTCATCATTCATGGTCTGGAACAGGTATTTCAATGTGAGGCCCGGAACACTAATACCATCTTTAAACATGTCGATGTGGCGTTCTTGGTAGAAAAAAACTGCTTGTCAACTGCTTCAAGGAATGGTTTTACATCTCGGTTATTATACCAGATCAGAAAATCACGGAAAGTTGTCATCTCCAGGTCATTCCATACATGCTGGCAGTACTGGTATTCTTCATTGAATATATTTTCTTTCTTGAGAGAACTGTAAAAGGCTTTGTGGTCTGGTAGGTGGCCTTGATCCAATTTGTCTAAGCTGTTGATCCATTCATATGGTAAAAATCCCTTCGTCACGGAACAGCCAAATGCTTTCAAAAACTTGTCATAGCTGAATCCTGGAGCGAGGTAGTTGCAAATATCAACAAACTTGAAAGATTCTGTCGAGACGCACATGTAGTTATTCGATTTTTTTACTGCAAACTTGAGTGGATTCTGTCTGTTCAGGTATGTCATCAGTTCACGCTTGATTACATTCATATCATATTTTCCAGAGTTGAATCCGATGACGGGCATCTCTTGCAGATAGTCTTGAAATTGCTTCTCCAATTTTTGTAAAGGGTGCATCTTGGATGTATCTTCTCCAGTAGCTCTGGCTTCCGCTTCCAGCGTTTTATCAGTTTTCTGTCTGAGTTTAAATAAGGTCCAAGCATGATAGGTTTGCATCAGTTGATGGCAATGAGATGAAATAGCTGTGAGATATGTCATCATTTCTTCAACAAGTTCTTGAGAATTTCCATTTGTAATAAAACATTTCGGTTCTTGGTATTCTGGAACATTACTACATACACTCACACTCAATGGTCGGTGCTCTGCTTCCCATATCAGTTTATCACTGTCAGCAGGTAAACTGGATTTGACAAAGTAACTTTCAAAATCAAACGTTGCACAGTATGGATAAAACTTCTTCTCTTCGGGTACTTCGAAACCTTCATCTTCTAACAGATCAAATACGGACTGGGATGGATGGTATACACCGCCAACAAACTGTTAATTTACTTCATCTGTACATGTTTTCTCGTGACGATTGAGTCTGTAAACCTTTTCCATAATTTGCCGCATTTGCGGCATTCAAAGGATTTGCAGTATTGGTGTATATCGATGATGTAGCTAAAATGGTTCTTGTAGACGTTCACATACATGGTATCTTCATACTTTCTGTGAGATCTCTGTACTAATTTGGCAACAATTTGGTCATCATCATTCTTGACAAGTTCATACACTTGGATATTTACTTCAAAACATTTCTCCAAGTCAGGTAATTCGGCTAAAGTTACTCCACGGAATTCATTCTTTGGCTTCTGGGTATATTTGCTGTACATGGCATCTGTTGTATAGTTGAGGTTGCGTGCTGTGGAGCCACTCCATAAAGCTAAACAGCGGAAAATACACAGGTTGTCATCATAATAAAAATAGTTAGCTTTGTCTTTCACCAAAGCTTTGTTCTGGAGAATGTAGTCGGGAAGATCTTCTGCCATTCCAATTGGGTGGTCTTTCAGCTTATTCACATAAAATGTGACGTTCGTAACTCTCTCCACAAGCCATTTGGTGTTGGGTCGTTTTAACTTGGCCCATTCCAGGATATCTTCTTGCATGACATAATTCTTCAAAGTCTTCTTGGCAGCATACAAGTTGTAGAACATCAAGTACCCGGGCGTTGTTTTGTGATGGATGGTAATACTTCAGTTCATTCGTTTCATTGTGTCGCAGGATAAAACGAAAACTCAGATTAATTTTCAATCTTAGCTGTTGTGGCAGAAATATGGTAGTCATCAGTTCATCAGTCATCATCTTCAGGTTCACATCGTTGATCCGGTAGTTATACTGGTCCTGGACTCTTCTGTTCATCATGTGGCGAGTTCTAATAGATATCTTCGTACATGGTCAACATCTCATCTGTCTCTTCTTTGGACATCATATTCTTGTCAAAATCAGTAGGGTCAACATCATAAAAGGTGGTCGTCGTGGTCCGTGGTTGTTTGGGTGGTCCTCTCTTTGGTTCATCGGTCTTCCTTTTAGATGGTACAGGAACTGGTCGGTGGGCAACGCTCTTGTGTCGGTTAAAATGGAGTAGTTGGTTAAACTCCTGGCTGCAATCCATACATGTGTAGGTCTCCAAACATTTCATCAGGTGTTGATCCAGCTTCTCTTTCCTGGTAAAGGTCTTGTTGCAGTTGGTGCAGTCGAAAGACTTCTTCTCTTCGGCGGCGTGCTGGGTGCGCACATGGCGATTCCGTTTCCGTCGGTCCGTAAAGGTTTTCCCACACTCTTCACAGGCGTAAACATCAGTTCTGGTAACGGCAGTAGCAGCATCAGACTCCATCTTCATAAAAGTTTTGCGAAGGCAAAATTGCTATAGAAAACTCTCCAGCGATGTGTTCAGTTCGAAGGATCGAAACAGAATGACGCGACGTTACACATCTCCGGAATTTATTTTTACGTGACGGACGTTTTTGAAAACGTCACGACGTCACAACGTTTTTTCATCGATATTTTCATTCTCGATGGGCGTTTATGGTTGTTTCCTATAGGATTATAGGTAAAAGTTGGAAAATTTAGAAAATTAGTATAGAAAGTAATGGGAAAGAAACACAATGGCAATACAGAAATCTGATTGGTGGATTAACTTCGCTCTGATTGGTCAGTGTAAAAACATCTTGATCCTCGTTAATTTTATTATTTAAAGTCATGTAGTTGTTAGGGGGGGGGGGGGGGTCATTTAAAGAAATTGCTAAATATAGACCCTAACAATTAGTTAGGGGGTCAGTTAAGGATGTTACTAAAAATAGAGCGTAGGAATTTATAAAAATATAGTTCCAAGTAGAAGCAGAGGATTCTAGGTAAATTTGTCCTATAGCACTACGTGCTACTCTTATTGGGAAAAAACGTCATGGGATCCAAAAAAGTGATTCTGGGAAAATCCGAACCAGAAAAATACTCTTCTACGAAGGAACACATCCCGGGGGACCCCTCGGTACTATAGCACTACGTGCTAAGCCGATAAAATGGGAAATCCGTAGTCACTTTCGGTGATTTTCGGTGGATTTTAGTGATTTGGAGAGATTGTCGGGTTTTTTGTGGTAATTAGATTTACCCCGATTCAATCGAACATACCCTCAAAACATACGCCGTCTTATTGCGGAAACATTGGGCCACATAGCAATCACGTGCTACCATAGAAACCAAGATGGCGGCCTCCAGTATACAAAATGGACAACGGAAACACGTATCACTCTAACCACACGCGCTGCGCATGCGCACTAACACCACGTATCACTATGGAGGTGACGTCACAATATGGCCGCTCACGCGGGTTATCATGACAACACAAGATGACGCCACTAGGTCACGTGACATGACGTCACTTCCGCCCCCCCGGGTCCCCCAAGCCCGAGACATAGTACTTACGTACAACGTCGATAAAATTTATAAGATGAGGTTTGCACCTTCATGCACACATGGTCCTTTTACGAATTAGCCTGCACGCTAATATGTTGGCTAGTTCGTGGAAGGATCATGTCTGTAGTCGAGTGTTTTCAAGCATCTGGTTTCTCAATTTACGCCTCATTGCCTATAGACAATTTTATAACTCCTAGAGGGTACTCCCATCATTTCAATGATACCATGTTTCCGCTCACACATCTTTGGCATCAGTGTAATCCCACAAATGCCTAATCTTTTTTGTAAATGTCCCATTTTCAGTAAAAATATGTCATCTCCCAATGGCAGGGCTTCAGTTCAAACTATTTTTGACTGTGGCTAATACTATCCATTTTGATGAGATCCAGACGTCTGATGCTTATGACTTCATATCTAAGTTTAATACATCATTGAGAATTGACGATAATGACACAAACACTCCCTACGCTATTGAAAACCCCAGCTGTAAATACTATACATCAGAAAACTTTAGTAGGGAAATCCCAGCAAAAAACAAGTCGTTTGTCTTTTCAACATGAACTGCCGAAGTATGAATGCTAACTTTGAGAATATCCAAAACCTCTCACACGACATGCATCCTGGGAAAAATTTATTTGATGTCTTGGGACTTACTGAAATATTCGATCTCAAACAGAATATCTGTTTTGAACTCGACGGTTATCACCATCTAATTCACCACACTCGACCTGCAAATGATGATGGCAGGGGAGGTGTAGGATTATTCATTAAGGTCAACATCAGCTTTAAACATCGAAGTGATCTGTCAATCTTTATACCACACGTATTTGAATCCCATTTCATTGAAACTATCTCTAAAAAGAAATGCATAATCGGGATTATCTACAGGCCCAACGCTGCACCAAAAGCTGATCTTGACCTTTTTTTTGTCCACAATGTCCGATCTATTGAATAAAATCAGCCTCGAAAACAAAAGAGCCTACCTTATGGGTGACTCCAATCTTGACCTGCTCAACTTCACTAATCATAATAAAACTGAACTTTTTATCCACTCTATGTTCAGCTCAGGTTTCATGCTCCTTGTCACTAAAACGAAAGAGAGTTACCGATACTTCAGCAACTCTTATAGACCATATCTTTAGTAACGATTCCTCTAAGCATGTTTCTGGAATTGTTATTTCTGACATCAGCGATCACTTTGCAATGCTTTGCATCGGTAACTTGGAAGAACAACTTGCGCGCCCTACCAAAATTCATAAACGCTCGTTCAAGAAAGAGAACATCGATCGCTTTAAAAGACTCTTATTATGCAGTGATTTTTCTAGCGTCTTCGACGCTTCCGATACCACCCTGGCATACGACCTATTTTTGGACACCTTTTATAAAACATTCAATAAAGCGTTCCCATTAAAAGCAACATCAGTTCCCTCGAAATATATTAAACGCTCGCCATGGATGACAGCTGGACTATTACAGTCTTCTCTACATAAACAAAAATTGTACTCCAAAAAGCTAAAATCTCCAACAGCTCAAAATACTACAGCCTACAAGCAGTACTGTCAAATCTTCAATCGGATCAAACGGGCAAGCAAATCAGATTATTACCACAATATGTTACTGGAAAATAAAAATAACCTTAAAAAGTCTTGGGAAATCCTACGTAAAGCAATTAATAAATCAGACCGAAAAATTGATTCACCCGATACTTTTTTTGATGGTAATACCCTTGTAACGGATCCCAAAATCATTGCCGATAAATTCAATACATTCTTCGCAAACATTGGAAAATCAGTAGGTGAACAAGTGCCCGATACGAACATCCATTTTTCACGCTATATGAAGCAAAGTAACGGAAACTCACTATTTCTGACTCCAACGAATACCCAGGAAGTTATTAATAACATTTCTAAGTTGTCCTCGAAACCAACAAGGGATCAGGGAGAACTGTCCACGAAACTCCTTAAAGCAGTCGCTTATGAAGTTGCCAGTCCATTAACACACATCACTAATACTTCATTCTCATCTGGTCACGTGTCATTCAAAATGAAAACAGCCAAAGTCAAACCAATCTTCAAGTCTGGTGATACTCAAATCTTTAACAACTGTCGCCCTATCAGTATCCTACCCACGTTCTCAAAAGTACTTGAGAAATTAATGTACAAAAGACTGGTGGAGTTTATTGATAAAAGTAATATCTTATACAAGTACCAGTTTGGCTTTAGAACAAAGCATTCGACTGTCCACCCCATATTGCATTTACTGAATAGCGTGGTAAATGAAAATGATAAACCAACAAAGAACTGCACCCTTTCTATATTCTTAGACTTCTCGAAAGCATTCGACAGCATTGGCCACTCAATCTTACTCCAGAAACTTGAATACTATAGTATTAGAGGTATAACCCACCAGTGGTTTCAAAATTATTTAACCTACCGAAGCCAATTTATCTCGTTCTCTAGGGGCAGGGGCGGGGGGGGGGGGGGGGGGGCGGTGGCTCAGTAGGTAGAGGTGCAGGCTGCAAGCCGAGAGGTCCTCGGTTCGAATCCCACTTGCGGCAACCGCGCTGTGTCCTTGGGCAAGACATTTCACCCCCATTGCTCATCTGGGGGCACGGTGACGTCGTGTACTAAGGCGTACCGCACGTCGATGGTGCACTTGCCTTCAACCAATGCTAACCCTGCTTGTGTGGAGTTGGTATGCTGGGGAGCTGACGGTTGCTCGCCGTTGTTCGGTGGTTCTCTCTGGGTACTCCGGCTTCCTCCACCCGTAAAACTGCCATGGTCATGATTAGCCATTGTGCAGAAATATGTGACCTTAAACCCCAATAAATAAATAAATAAATAAATAATCTCTCTCTAATATTGTTTCAGAAACCTTAACCATAAACATCGGCGTACCTCAAGGGTCTATCCTTGGTCCTATTCTATTTTTGATGTACATTAACGATATTAGCAACTCCACATTGCTTAATCTACTTTCCTTTGCCGATGATACAACGGCATATAGATCAGGCAACAACCTTGACACACTTACAGACAGTGTAAATTCCGAATTAAACAAAATAAATCACTGGTGTTCTGCCAACAAATTAGCCCTCAACCCCACTAAAACTAAATATATGCTTCTTCACCCACAAAATGATCTGTATAGGGTAAACAACGTTGAATTATCTCTGAATAATACAAATATTGAGACCGCTCTAAAGTTCCTCGGTGTGTATATAGACGAAAATATGAAATTTAAACACCATGTTTCTGCAGTATATGTTCAAGAATGGCAAGTGCAATTTTTGCCCTAAATAGGGCAAAACAATTTCTCCCCGCAAAGGCAATGGAAACTTTGTACTTTTCATTGATCCACTGTCATCTCATATATGGTATTCAGGTTTGGGGTCATTCGACCTACACCAACATAATTTTCAAACTGCAAAAAATAGCTGCCCGAATCATAACTAGGAAGGCATATAACTCGCACACAGACCCTCTTTTCAGAGATTGTGGCATTCTGAAATTTAAAGATCTCTAAAGCCTTCACGTCTCCCTCCTTATGCATGACTGGATGAACAAAAAACTTCCTATGTCATTCGATAACACCTTTCAGATCTGCAGAAACCCTTCGGGGATGAATACACGGCAGACTGGTAAAACAGAAACACACAAACCAAGAACACAATTTTCTGCAGAATTGCCGTTCTACTCCTTCCCAAGAATTTGGAATAGAATAGACCCTCTAACTCAGCAATATAGTAGACCCAAGTTCAAAAAATCATTAACGCATAAAAATTTTAAGTACTTATTCCAGCCCAAACTTCAAGTGCGACAACCCAGCCTGTCCCGATTGTATCAGCCATCAAAACTCTCTGGTATCTCATCCACCTCCCAGCATATGACCTATTGATCCCATCTAGCCGCATGATTCTTAAACAAACTATTAAATATTCCTGTCTTTGAAAATAACTTTTGTTGCACTGATGCCAAACCGAGTTGATATAAAAATGTTTATGGGAATGGCAGGAAGACAGCCTTTTAGGCTATGCTATTTCCATGCTGTGTACTAGGTTATGTTCTTGTAGATTGTAATGTTAAGTTGTTAATGTACTAGTATACTGCCGAATAAAGATATATTTGATTTGATTTGGTCTTAGGTCATGTGCAACAAATAAGACCTTACCTCCTGTAAATGCTAATAGGCTTAAACCATATCATGATCCCAAACAACGAGACAAATATCTGGTGCCTGAAAACAAACCTAGTGGCAGCAACACTGATTCAATTAGGGATAAACCAGCCTTAACCACAGCTCAAGAAAATCAAACAAACAATACTCACCAAATAATGAGAAGTCATTGCCAACTGTACAAAGTCCATATTTTGAGATTGAGAAAATACTAGCTTCTAAGCCTTCCAATGGCAAATTAAGGTTCAAATTGAAATGGGGAAGTGATGATCCTCCTTCTTGGGTGGATGAAGATGACGTTCATCCTGATTTGCTTCAAATTTATTTTCAAACTCACACTAAGAAAGGTAAAAGGAGAAAAAAGAAATCTTTCTTTAACCATAACAAAACCTAAGCTAGCTGATGCATTTCTGCTGGTTTTGTTTTCTGACTTTGCTTACGAATCTACACTGTGTTAGTCTAGTATAGCCTCTGTCATTTGTCCTTCCAAAAGTAATATTAACTTTTTCAAACCATCGGCTTCATATTCATGCATATCTTAGGGGACCATCAGTCCTGTGGTCACATGTTGCTTACATACAGCTAGTAATCACACGGCATGTTGGCTAAAGTGTTGTTTCTTGAAATGTAGGGTTACAAAAATATGTAGTGTTTCTTTGAATCTAAGTTTGGTAATTAGTCCATCGTACGTGAAAGCATATCAATGGTTTGACTCACACATGATTCGCGATTCTCTGTGGAGTATACTGTCATTGGTAGGTTTTCAAAATCGTTCATTACAAAGTAATTCATTGGTTTCAATCGTTTCCATGTTCGGTGTTGATTAAACTGCCACCAGCAGCCCTTTCATAAATGCCAGCGTTCTCGCTTAGTTGTTTAATTTCCTTTCAATGCAATGTAAGGACTATCTTCCGAACAGTAAGAGGCTGTGCCATGATGGAAAACATGGTGCCTTTGGACAAGATAGATAGATAGATAGATAGATTTTTATTTGTACAATTTCTTACATACAAGTTAAATACAATAATAACAAATGCATTAAATATATTGTACAGGGGCAGCATGGACAAGATTGTCCGTCTTCCTGCCGCACCTAACGTAAATTATTTTCAGATTTGAGACTGAAAGGCGACATGAAATGGCTACACAGGTGTCACATGAAAAGCATGGTGTAGCAAAATCTGCTTGGGTTATAAGTATATAAGTGTGTAAATAGTTAAATACCCACATGTATAAATATCATTTATTTCAGTGGTTGAGACTACTGGTAGAAAAGTACTGCTATTGTTAGTTCTGACTGGGATATGTTGTCTGGTTATCGAGTATTAGAAAGGGGAATGGGGCTCAATATGTAATGTTGATTGGTCGGTTTGTTCCATTGACTGTTTCCCAGCCTAAGCGGGTGGTGAACTACAAGACTTCTGTTCCTATATATAGCAAGATTTAAGCAGAGGGAGCGAGTTGTATTATTAACAACTACAAGTGCGTTGAGGAGAATGCAGAATGACGAGAGTGACTCTCATATTGTACGGGGTTTAGCAACCTGTCTACAGTCTGGACAGAATTGGTTCTTACATTTTACAACATTAGAATAATTTGATAAGTAACTTTTTATTAATTCCTTTTTAAAGCAGCTTTTAAATTTGACATTTCTGAGTGTCTGATCCAATGAATTCCAGATGGCTGGGAAAGAATGTTTTGGAAGGACAGAGGAAAACTCCGTTCTTGGAGTAGATGTGTTCAGGTTCCCAGCTTGTCGGGTATTCATTGCGGCTGTGTCGTCAAAGAATGTTTTAAACGATTCGGGTAGGTATCTGCTCTTCCAGTCAAATATGAACGATGCCGCTTGCAGTCTATACTGATCCTGAAGTTTCAGTATCTTCTCATTTTGAAAGATGGGTTCTGTGTGACTCCTGTAGCTTTTGTTTGATATAATTCTCATGACTTGTTTCTGTTTTTTGAAAATAGCATTTCCATGGTCGACATGTCCCCAAACTAGCAGCCCATAGGATAGATGACTGTGGAAAAGTGAGAAATATAGCGTTCTTAAACAATTTTTTGGTAGTATTCTCTTCACCTTATTGATCATATATATTGTGTTTGACAATTTTCGACATATCATTGATGTGTGATATTTGAACGTAAGATTTTCATCTATAACGATACCTAGAAACTTTAGAGATTTTTCTGACATACCGTTGCCTACGCGCGTTAGGGGTTTGTCATCTAATAAAACTTTGAGATTATTCCATTTGAGGTCATTGTTTTTGGGGTGAAATAACATATATTTACTTTTTGTGATATTTATTGCCAGTTTGTTGCAACAGCACCAGTGATAAATTTTTGTCAGCTCAGAGTTCACCTTTTCCTCAACTTCCTTCATCCTATGACCGGATGTCTGAAGTGTTGTATCATATGCAAATGAGAGTAAGTTTAAAGCCGTAGCATTTGGCATATCATTCACGTAAATGAGAAAGAGTATAGGTCCTAAAATGGACCTCTGAGGAACACCACAATTGATATTACACAAGTCGGATTTCCTTCCCTCGATTTCGATATATTGTTGCCTTCTTGTTAAGTAACTTTCAAACCATTCTTTGGTTATTCCCCTAATACCATAGTGATCAAGTTTGTGAAGTAATGTGTCATGAGTTATAGTGTCGAACGCTTTTGATAGGTCAATAAATATGCGTACAGTAGAATCTCTTGTCTTTCTATCATTATTTTCAGCAATGTGGTCTAATAAATGTAGTAAAGGGTGTGTTGTAGAGTGGTTTTCTCTAAAGCCAAATTGATTTTTATGAAGGATGTCGAACCTAGTTAGAAATGATGACAGTCGTTTATACATAAGTTTTTCCATAATTTTTGAGAATGCTGGTAGAATACTTATTGGCCTATAGTTTTCAATGTTTTCTTGGGCTCCACTTTTGTATATGGGTACAACTCTGGATATTTTCATTTTAGTGGGTACAATACCTTGTTTAAAGCTTAAATTTATGATATATGACAGCACATGTGCTGTTTCATCAATAGTTTTTTTCATTAATTTCATGAATATATTAGAAAAGTCAGCGCAGTTTTTGTTAGAAAGTTTTGAGCAAATGGATAATATTTCAGCTGGGGATGTTTCTGTTAAGAAAAAACTTTTATGATTCTTTTGGTCCATGTAATCAAGTGGATCTATGCCTTCAACTGGTTTTACCCCGTTAGCAGTGTTTGAACCTACTTCTGAGAAGTAATTGTTAAAGGATTCTGCAATCTGACCTGGAGTGGATAGTGTATTATTTTTATATATCACCCTCTCGGGTAGATTTTGCGAAGTTCTGGGCAATTTTAGTGTATCCTTCAGAATAGCCCACGTGTGCTTCATGTTATTTTTATTTTCTGCAAGTATTGTTCTGTAGTAAATATTTTTGCTTTTCCTCTTTAGATGGTTGAATATTTTACAATAAGCTTTATATTTATCTATGTTGGAGATAGTTGGATGCGTTAGTTTTTTAGCTAGGAGTGAGTTTTTAGTCATTGATGACTTAAGTAAGCCACTTGTCATCCAGGGATCTCTTTTGATATATTTTGTTTTTCGTGTAGGGAATATGAGCGGGAAGGTCTGTTCAAATGCTTGTAAATACTCATCCAAGAATTTTTCGTACGCTTGATCCGCAGAGAGACAACCATACACTGCGTCAAACGAAAGATTATTCAAAGTTTCCTTAAACTCTGTAATATTTCTGTCACTAAAAATCCGAACGGGTCTCCTGGTATTGATGAATCTATGTTGATCTTTTTGAGATTGTTCTACATAGAATGTCGCAAAGTGATCAGATACGTCTGTAATTATGATGCCACAATCGAAATTTACTTTTGAATTTGTGTGAATGTGATCAATTAGGGTTGCTGAGTGCTCAGTGACTCTGGTAGGTTTAGTAATCACTGGGAGGTAACCACGTTCGAACATCTTATCAGCAAACTCAGCAGTTTTTGGGTGCGTTTCCGAATTGAGTAAATCAATATTGAAGTCACCTATTAAGAAGGCCTTGGTATGGGATTTATTCAAGTTTGTCATTATGGCTTCAATCTGTTCTATGAATTCGTTGATATCGGCTCTGGGAGCTGTATTAGGTCGGTATATAACTCCAACAACGTACGAGCTTTTTTTTATTAGGATTAATCTCTATGAAGAGTGCTTCAATTACGTGCGGAATAAAGATAGATAATTCGGGTTTGGACTGATACTCCAAGGTGTCTTTAATGAATAAACCTACCCCCCCCCCCCTACCATCATCATTATCGGGCCGTGTTTTATATTCAAATGGGTGGTAGCCAGGAAGTGCGTACGTTTCTTTAATTGTGAAAATTTCGGAAATGGCAATAATATCAAACGCATTTTCATTATCTTGCGTATCACATAATAAATTTTTAAAACTATCCCAGTTCGAATTTAAGCTTCGACAATTAAGACCTAGCAGAGATATGCCCTTTCGCGAATCGGATAACTTTTGTGAGACTTCCGTCGGCAAGTAGTAATTGCATGAATGATTCATGATCGAATATGGATTCGTAAGAGTGCCACAGTCATGTCCATCTGTTCTGCTTGTAAAGTCATATTTTCTATTTGTCTTGAGTTCACCAAGATTTATCTCATCTGTTGTGGTATCCATTTGGGTTATTTTCATTTACATTGTACCATTCTCCAATAAGTCTCAACACATAATAAATGAATTGTGGGAATCTACATACGGAGACATAACTAGTCACTTCGCTTTCATGCGAATTCAAATTAAATATTGTAAAAAAGAACATAAATACAAAACGAGCAATTAGATTAATGAAGTTGGGAGTATTGTGCAGGATTTTGTTGGTGGGATTATTCACATGGTCTTCCGCTGATAAATAAATAAAAAAAATCAACAAATCAACAAATCAACCCCCCCCCCCCCCCAAAAAAAAACCCAACAATTGAGATACAAAAACCCTATCACTAAGTCACAACGAGATGCGCGGGGGGGGGGGGGGGGGGGGGGGTCGTGGTCGGTGTGACTGGATCAAACAAACTATCTGCTAGCATCACGGTTGCTTAAGGCTCATGCACATCGGACGCGATGCGAACAACGGGACGGAAGTAACATCAGCAATGGCTCTCTTTTGTCTCTGAGCTAGAAAAAGAACACAGCGGAGGAAGTGTGTGGACACGACGGACTACCAGACAGACAATTACGCCCCATTTTACACACCCACCCAGTGCGTCCACCTCTCCCTCCCGCTCCATTGATGCTCGGAACCACAAACAACAATCCACGGTCAACAAGCTGTATCCAAATTGCGAAGGCAAAATATTGCTCCTTTCAGACCTGCTGCAATGCTCGCACCGCGTCCATTGTACCACAGCATTCATTTTGTATATCTCGCTCTATATACCGTCGATCCTGTTCAATGTATTGGTAAGCTAAAGGGACAACTCTCATAAATTTAAGAACCAATGCTGGGCACAAACGGACATTTGGTGAGGACAACTAACTCACTTTATATGTATGACGGACGAACAGACAAAATGGTTGGAGAATTAGTGGGCCGCTGAATGAAACAAGACAATCATAGTGTATCCCCTGTTTTTTTCTTTTTGATTTGAAAGAATGTGTGTCATTCAATTAACTATTGAATTTACCGTAACTACTGGAAGAACGAGGTCCCCGTGTTGACAACTAAAAGAGGTCGTGAACATTTCCATGTTGTTCATGAACTGGCCTTATTCTTTTGTTAACCTTTTTGTTATAAAACTATGTGGTGTTTTACTCCAAAAGTTGCGATGTGACATTTTATGCCACTCATGCGTAAGAAATGTAACTAAAGTTATTCCAGAGGTCTCTAGAAAGTGAGGCGATGAATTTCATTCAAAGGATGTGTTTTGCTTGTTTTTGAGAACTTAATTCACGGAGCTATTTTAGATGACCAACTTACATGGGTAGGGAAAATATTTATTGCATTGAAGATGGGGCAAGTGTGGTTCAAGATATTCCACAAACTTTTGCTTTACACAAAATAGTCAGTCCTGAGATTTAACAAAGTTTACATCACATGATATTTCTTTCACTGAGAAGGGGGGGGGGGGGGGCGGGGGTGGTACAAAACATTTCTTGAGACTTTTGCTGTATACAGAAACGAACCCACAAAACATGAAAGCAGTAGTGACACTTGGAAAGGTTTACATTTGGTAGTGTTGGGGGTAGTACAAAATATTTCATAAAACGTTTCCTTTTTACAAAGTAGTCAGTAGAGACTCTTGGCATAGGTTGGGGTCATACAAAACTTTTCATAAAGTCTTTGCCCTATACAAAACACAGACAGTAGTCACATTAGGAAAGTTTACATCACATCAGAATCATTAGCCCGAACAAGGGAAGGGGGGGGGGGGGGGAGGGTTGGAGTGGTGCAGTAATATTTCATTTCTAAATTCAAAGTAGACAGCAATTACATTAGAAAACTTTACATCACATGAGATTCAGGTGGGGCTTGTGTGCTACAAAATATTTCCTAAATGTTGTGCTGAATATGAGGCTGACAAGTGACGTTAGGAAAGGATTACATCACATGAGCTTCAAATTCCGTGTGTGTGGGGGGGGGGGGGGGGCGGGGGGGGGGGGGGTGCTAGAATAATGCAAAATATTTCATAGAGTTTTTACTGTATACAATGTAGTCAGCAATAACATTAGGAAAGTTTACATCACATAGGATTCTTTTCTTTGAAAGGGGAGGGGGCTGGTGCAGAATATTTCACTTTTCGTGTACAAGTTAGACAGCAGTGACATTATAAAAGTTAACATCACATGGGAATCATTTCACTGAGACTGAGGAAGGGCCTGAGACGGTACAAACTATTTACAAAACAAAAAAAGTCAGTAGGGGTGAAACAAAAACAAATTATAAAACTTTTGTTTTAACGCAGACAGTAGTCACATTAGGAAAGTTTACATCACAAGTAGGGGTGGAACAAGAACAAATTATAAAACTTTTGTTTTAACGCAGACAGTAGTCACATTAGGAAAGTTTACATCACATGAGATTCATTACCCCGAACAAGGGAAAGGGGGGGGGGGGGGGGGTGGGTGGTTGGAGTGGTGCAGTAATATTTCATTTCTAAATTCAAAGTAGACAGCAATTACATTAGAAAACTTTACATCACATGAGATTCAGGTAGGGTTTGTATGCTACAAAATATTACCTAAATGTTGTGCTGAATATGAAGCTGACAAGTGACGTTATGAAAGGATTACATCACGTGAGCTTCAAATTCCGTGGGTGTGTGGGGGGGTTGGGGGGCTAGGATAATGCAGAATATTTCATAGAGTTTTTACTGTATACAATGTAGTCAGCAATAACATTAGGAAAGTTTACATCACATAGGATTCTTTTCACTGAAAGGGGAGGGGGCTGGTGCAGAATATTTCACTTTTCGTGTACAAGTTAGACAGCAGTGACATTAGTAAAAGTTAACATCACATGGGAATCATTTCCATGGGACGGGGGTGGGGGACTGAGGTTGTACACAATATTACAAATTTTTCTTTTACTATATACAAAATACACAGTAGTCACATTAGCAAAGCTCACATCACATGGCATTCAATTCCCTGAAAAGGGGGGGGGGGGGGGGGGGGCTGAGGTTGTACACAATATTACAAATTTTTTTTTGCTATATACAAAATACACAGTAGTCACATTAGCAAAGCTCACATCACATGGCATTCAATTCCCTGAAAAGGGTGTGGGGGGGGGGGGGGTGCTGGGGTAGTACAAAATATTTCATAAAGTTTTTGCTATAAGCAAATTAAACAGTAGAAACAGTAGGAATGTTTACATAACATGAAATACGTTTCCCAAAAAGTGTGTGGAGGGGGGGGGGGGGGTGGTACCAAATGTTTCATAAAGTTTTGATGTACACGAAGAAGACAGAAGTGATACTAGGAAGAGTTTACATCACATGACGTTTATTTCACTGAGACTGAGGAAGGGCCTGAGATGGTACAAACTATTTACAAAACAAACAAAGTCAGTAGGGGTGGAACAAGAACAAATTATAAAACTTTTGTTCTGTATATAAAAAAAAAAAATCATTACTGACCTTGGCAAAGTATAGGGTTGTTTAGTACAAGATAGTCAGTAGTGACCTTTATTAATGTTTGGAGTGGCACAAAGCATTTCTTAAAACTTGACACGTTTGTTTCCACAAAATAGTTCCACAAACGTTTGCTCTACACAGCTAGTCAGTGCTGAACTAGGTAACATTTACACACAAAAGTTTTCATTCACTGGTCCTGGGTGTGGGGGGGGGGGGGGGGGGGTGTCAAATAAATTATTTCATAAAATATTTGTCATGTACAAAGTTAGTGGTAATAACAGCGGGAGATTTTACAGCACGTGAAATTCATTTCCAAGAGGGGGGGGGGGGGGGGGGTGGCTGGGGTCGGGTGGTACAAAATATTTTATAAAATGTTTTAGTTTAAACAATATTTATTGAAAAAGATAAGTTAACTGTATACATGAAAACAAGTGTAAACATATTGAATGTTTTGTACATAAAATTCAGTGAATACATTTAACACCTGAAATGTCAAACTAACTTGTTGTAGTAGGGGATTCGGAAGAAAGCTGAATGCTTATGTAAACCGTCTCCCAAGTCTGCAAGATTACACAATTTCAGTTAGACAGATAGAACGGGTGGGTCTGTTTCGATATTGTTTAAACGAGAAAAAAATGAAGAAAGTAGATCGAGAGGAACAGTGATGAACAGTGAAGGAGAAGGATGACAATTGAAAAGGGCCAACTTGAATGCAAAGGACATCAACATTGATCGACCACAGTGAGGGAACTGACTCACTTGGAAATCGCAGCCTAACGCTAATATAAGACGAGGATATTCTAAAGGACAACGGATGGGGGGTGGGGGGGGGGAGGGTGCGAGCGCTGATAACATTTTTCATTTCAGTAAGGGACACGACTCCGGAGGACCGCCGCCAGCACCATGCACCGCCGGGAAACGAACAGTGTCTTGCAAGTGGAAGACGCATTATTCGTTAGCATGCAATGTCTTGTTCAATAATGTACGAACCACCACTCGTCACGCGCAGCACAGAGCGCGGCAACACTAACCCGGAACCCTACCCCCCCCCCCGCCCCATGAAAAAACCCAACAGTGTGAGAAGCTAATAACCAGGCCCTCAACCCGCAGATATTTCATTTGATACTAAAAAAGAAAACTTACGTAAGACAGACAAGCAAACCCCCCGCCACCGATCATCAGGTTAGTTAGATGGTCCACTAACAGAAGAGATAATTAGATAATACGATAGGAGCTCACTTGAAAGAGATGTTGTGTTGAGAGACCATCCAGAAGGCGACTAGGCCCTGATTCCACCCATTGTAAACTATAAGGTGAGCAGCGGCAGGGTCGCAATTATTGGAAGCGTTTACTAAGTAGAATAAAGTCCTGCACCTTTATTGGAAGCGTTTACTAAGTAGAATAAAGTCCTGCACCATTTCAAATACAGCCAAATTTTCTTCACTGGTAAGGAATTCGGAGCCAAATAGGAGTGTTGTCACATCTGGTGTAAACGGAAGTGATTTTATTGTTGACCTGCGTGCCTCTTCAAAGACAGGACAGAACAAAAGAAAGTGGTCGCGTATCTCGAGGGCACCACATTGACACAGAGGCGAAGGCGACAGGTGGTTACTGAATAAATGGGTGCTTAGATTACTGCAACACAACCGCAATCTGCAGTGATAGATTTGTCCTATTCGTGATTTTGCATGGCCATAGAAAGACGGGGGTCGCAGATTGCCCCTGTTAAGATAACTTGCGAAATTACTCACTGATGAATTTTCTCTGATTGATAAAGGTATGTAGTTCCATAGGCTTGTAGTTCTCGGTATAAATGAAGACTGGTACAGTTGGGTGTTGCAGAAGGGAACTCGGAGGTCATTACCTGACCGGAGATTGAGACATCGGCTGGTGGTGGAGACTGTTGGAGGTACCTTATTAGCAATATATGGGGGCGTCGCATGGTGGAACATTCAGAAAAATTGTTTCAGTTTGTATTTGCGACGTCTTTCCTCAAGTGAGTCCCAGCGGGTTTCATTGTACAACGCAGAAGTCCTAGCACTCATGGTTGCGCCAGTCACTATCCTTCCTGAAGCCAACTGTACTTTTTCCAAATCATTTTTATTACTCGCCGTGCAATTGTCCCAAATTGTGCTACCATATTCAAGGAGAGGCCTAATAAAGGCAAAGTAAATCTTTTCAAGGACACAGCGGTCAAGAGTAAACTTTTGCCTCCTCAGTAAATCTACGCGAGACCATGCTTTACCGCAGATATGTTCAATGTGGTCATTCCACGTACATGCATCATTTAAGATAATTCCCAGGTGCTTGTGATTTTTAACTTCCGATATCTGGGCATTACCAAGAAACAGTGGTGGGTGCACAGCAGGGCTAACCTTGCGCGATATGAGCATGGTCTCAGATTTTTTAGGATTGAACTCAACCAACCACGTCTTGGCCCAATGCTCTATTGTAGTCAGATCCTGGTTGATCACAGTTGCTGCTTGGGTTGGATTCTCAACTATTAGATACAATGATGTATCATCAGCGAACAGCCGAATGCTACTCAAGAGGTTATCTGTTATGTCATTGATATATATGAGAAATAATAAGGGGCCAAGTATCGACCCCGGAGGTACTCCAGAGTTTATCGGTCTCCAGGATGAGGTCTCGGAGGCAATTACGACCCTCTGGGCCCTGTCGGAGAGGTACGATTTTAAAAATGCGAGTAGATCACCTGACACTCCAATTTTTTCCAGCTTGCGAATGAGACCAACATGCCACACCTTATCGAAAGCTTTACTGACGTCGCAGAAGACTACGCGAACCTCTTTTCCGTCGTCGAGGGCTCGGCAGAATTCGTCATAGAGGTCAGTTAGTTGAAGTATAGTCGAATCACCAGGGGTGAATCCCGACTGAAATTGACTTAGGATGTTGTTGTCGCTCAAGTACTTCCACAACTGTTTGAAAATACATTTTTCAAAAACCTTACCAACACAACTAAGGAGGGAAATCGGATGATAGTTCGTAACTAAATTGGATGGATGCTTTTTTAAAACGGGCGTTACATTAGCCTTTTTCCACATAAGTGGAAAGTAATTATTATTTAGGAGAATATTGAAGATTACTGAGAGAGGTTCACATAGGGATAATTTACATTCCTTCAGCAACCGGGGACTTATAAGATCAGGTCCTGCAGCCTTTGATGCATTAAGGGATTTTAGCGCTTCGTATACATCACTGCTCTGTATGATTATCCTGTCTATTGAGTAAGGGGTGGGTGTGGCCAGTATAGGTAGGGATGCCTGAGAGTCATCCACTGATGAGATAGAGCTAAAGTATTCATTAAACACATCAGCTTTTTCCCTGTTTGTGACGTACGTTTTGTCCAAATGACTGATAGCCAGAATATCTGAATTGGTGTTGCCAACGAACGTCTTAAATGTTTTCTGTATACACAGTCGACAGTAGTGACATTAGGCAAGGTTGAACATGACATGGGACTCATTTCTCTGAGGAGGGTTGGGGTGGTACAGAATATTTCATACAATATTTGCTGTATACAAAGTAGACAGCAGTAACGTTTTGAAAGTTTACATCACATGGGATTCATTTCCCGGGGGGGGGGGGGGGGGTGCTGCGGTCGTACAAAATATTTCAGAAATTTTTTGGTGTATACAAAGTAGACGGTAGTAATATTATGAAAGCTTACATCTTATTAGGTTCAGTTTCCCGAGGGAGTGGGGTATGAGAGGTACAAAACTTTTCATAGAATGTTTGCTGTATACAAGTAGGCAGTTATAACATTTGGAAAGTTTAAATCACATGAGCTTCGTTTCCCTAAAGGAGGGGGGGGGGGGGGGTCTAGGGTGGTACAATATATTTCATAAAATGTTGATGTTTGCATAGTAGGCAGTAGTGACACCAGGAAACATTAACATCACATGAGATTTATTTCACTGAGGGTGGGTCAGAGGTGGTACAAAATAGTCATTAGGAACCCTTGGTGAGGTTGTGATGGTATAAAGGAATTTACAAAAACCTTTGTTGTGTACAAAGTAGTCATCAAAATAGTTTACATCACATGAGATTCGTTTACCTGAAGAAGGTGGAGGGGGGGGGGATCTGGGGTGGTACAATATATTACATAAAGTTTTGTTGGATGCAAAATAGGCCCTAGTTACACCAGGAAACATTAACATCACATGAGATTCATGTCACTGAGGGTAGGTCAGGGGTGCTACGAAATAGTCATTGGAAACCCTTGGTGAGGTTGTGGTGGTATAAAATCTTGGTAAAGTTTAGGGTTGTACAAAGTATTTAAAAAAAAAAAAAAAAAAAAAAAAAAACCTCGAAAGGTTTGCTTAAAGAAAATAGTTAATAGTTATTCTTAGTAAAATTTGGGGTGGTACAAGGACATTTCTTTCACTGAGGATGGAGCAAGGGTGTTACAGAGCATCATATAAATGCTAGTCAGTGGTGAATTGCACCACATGAGAATACATTCAATGGGGATGGGGTTGGGGTGGTACAAATATTTCACAAGACTTTTACTGCATACAGAGTAGACAGTAGTGACCCTAGTTAGACTTTAAATCACACGAGATTTCTTTCAGAGGCGGGAGACTTAGGTACTACAAACATTTCATAAAACCCCTAGTACATGTATAAACAAAGTAGACAGTTGTGAAACTTGGAAAAGTTTACATCACATGGAATTTCTTTCACTGTGCCATAATTTCATGAAACGTTTACACCACATAACATTTCTTCCACTGAAGAATACGGTTTAAATCACATAACATTACTTACACTGAAGAGGGCGGGGGGGGGGGGGGGGGGTTGTTAGTTCGAAACATTCCATAGACGTTTGCCATATACAAGATAGTCAGAGATTACATTTAGTAAATTTTAGATCATATGAGTTTTCATTCACAGAGGATGGGGCTGAAGTGGTTCATACATTTGATAGACTTCATGCTGTATACAAAGTAGACAGTGTTGGCACCAGTAAAAGTTTACATTACATGATATGTCTCTCCCTGGAGGAGGGGTGGGCTGGGGTGGTAAAAAACACTTCCTGAAACTTACTTTGCATACAAGTTGGTGGTCCATACATTTTAAAGTACTTTTGCTGTATACAATGTAGACAGTGGTGACACTAGAAAAAGTTTACCTTACATGAGATTTCTCTCCCTGGGGTGGGGGTTGGGGTGGTACAAAAACACTTCATAAAATTTCTGTTGCCTACAAATAGACAATAATGGCACTTCCTGAAACTTACGTTGCATACAAGTTGGTGGTCCATACATTTTAAAGAACTTTTGCTGTACACAATGTAGACAGTGGTGACACTAGAAAACGTTTACCTTACATGAGATTTCTCTCCCTGGGGGTGGGGTTGGGGTGGTACAAAAACACTTCATGAAATTTCTGTTGCTACAAATAGACAATAATGGCACTGGGAAAAGTTTTCATCATAGTTGACAGTGGTGCTAGACATTTCTTGAACATTTATTGCATACAAAATTTAAAAGTTTGCATCACATGAGATTTCTCTCATTGATGATAGAGCTGAGGTGCTACAAACATTTCATAACAGTTTTACTGCTTCCAAAAGCGACAGCAATGACTCTAGGAAACTTTAACATCACATGAAATTTTAATCACTGGGAATGTTGTCTGAGGGAGTACAAGCGTTACATAAAACAATTGATGTTTTTAAAGTAGACAGTAGTGGCACCAGAAAAAGTAAACTTTACACTACATGAGATTTCACTCAATGGGGATGGGTCTGAGGTGGTATAAATATTTCATAACTCTTTTACTGCATACAGAGTAGACAGTATTGACCCTAGTTAAAGTTTACATCACATGAGATCTCTTTCAAAGAGGTGAGACTTAGGTACTGCAAACAATTCGTAAAACCTCTGGTACATGTATATACAAAGTAGACAGTTGTGAAACTAGGAAAAGTTTACATCACATGAAGTTTCTTTCACTGTGCCATAATTCCATAATAATTTAATCACATAACATTACTTACACTGAAGGGGTGTGGGGGGGGGGGGGGGGGGGGGGGGTTAGTTCGAGACATTCCATAGACGTTTGCCATATACAGGATAGTCAGAGATTACATTTAGAAAATTTTAGATCACATGAGTTTTCATTCACAGACGAGTGGTTCATACATTTGATATACTTCTTGCTGAGTACAAAGTAGACAGTGTTCTCACCAGCAAAAGTTTACAGTACATGATATGTCTCTTCCTGAAGGAGAGGGTGGGCTGGGGTGGTAAAGAACACTTCCTGCAACCTATGTTGCATACAATTTAGTGGTGCATACATTTTAGAGAACTTTTGTTGTATACAATGTGAACAGTGGCGACACTAGAATAGGTTCAGCTTACAGGAGCTTTCTCTCCCTGGGGTGGGGCTGGGGTGTTACAAAAACACTTCATAAGATTTCTGTTGCCTACAAATAGACAGTGATGACACTGGGAAAAGTTTACATCATATGTGACATTGATGCTAGACATTTCTTGAACATTTATTGCTGTACACAAGATAGACAGTAAAGCACATTCGATGAGATTTCGCTACCTGTGGAGGGGGGTGGGGGGGGGGGTGGGTGGGCTGTGGTGATACAAAACATTTCTTAGATTTTCTACTGCATACACAGAGGAGAGCAGTTGGTACAGTAAATGTTTAAATCACTTGAGATAGTGATTTCTTGAACATTTCTTAAATAATGAGCATTGACAGTCTGGAGGTGATTTCTTGGGCATTTCCTGAATATTTACTGCATCCAAAATAGACAATAATGATACTTGGTGGATGTTCTGATATTTCCAGTGGGATGGGGAAGTAAGCATTACACTTCAAGGAAACTTTACATCACTTGGCATCTCTTTCACTGATGATGGTGTTGAGGTGGCAGAGACATTTCATAAACCTTTTGCTATAAACAAGGGAAACATAAATGCCACTTGGAAGGGTTTACGTCCCATGAGGTTTCTCTCCCTGTGGGTGGGGCTGATGTGATAAAAAACATTTCCTAGACCCTCTGCTGTGTACACAGTATACAACAGTGGGTCTAGGAAAAGTTTACACTTGAACATTTGTTAAACATTTACTGCATCCAAAATAGGAATATTCTAAATCATTTGAGGTAGTGATTTCTTCAATATTCCTTGAACATTCACTATATTAAAAAAAGGCAATAATGATGCTACGTAGATGTTTTAAATATTTCCAGTGGGATGGGAGAGTAAGCATCACACTTCAGAGGCCCATTACTCAAAATGAAGTATGTGTGTATATGGGCTGGGGGGAGGGGGGGGGTGATCATTGACAGACTGGATGTTGGGGAATAGAGTAGGAGCATTACCATCATCTATTATAGGGTTTATTTTCATTAGAAATAGCTGTAATTTGTTTCTAAATATCTGTAAGGGACATGATTTGCTTTTTGCTTTGGCTATCTTTGTATTTGATAATTATTTTTCCATTACTACTCCAAGAGTCTTCTACACTATCACATTCCTTTGCTTTCTTTATCAGTCTGCTATTTATATTGGTAAGGTAAGTATCACACTTCAGAGGCCCATTACTCAAAATGAAGTATGTGTGTATATGGGCTGGGGGGGGGGGGGTGATTATTGACAGACTGGATGTTGGGGAATAGAGGAGGAGCATTACCATAATCTATTATAAGGTTTATTTTCATTAGAAATAGCTGTAATTTGTTTCTAAATATCTGTAAGGGACCTGATTTGCTTTTTGCTTTGGCTATCTTTGTATTTGATAATTATTTTTCCATTACTACTCCAAGAGTCTTCTACACTATCACATTCCTTTGCTTTCTTTATCAGTCTGCTATTTATATCGGTAAGGTCTTCCCTTATAATTATATTTTGCCCTTTTAACAATCTTCCCTTCTGATTTACCAGATTTTTAATTCTTCTTGTCACAAACTGACAAATGATAGGTTTTGGAGTTGATCGCCCATGCACATATCCACCTAATCTATGAGCAATGCTGATGTCAGATTTAGTTACGTCTTTCAGATTTAGTTTGTTTTGAAGAATATTAACAACTTTTGTTTCACATCCATCAGCTGTTTCACCAAGCTTATCGGTTTCAACTCCATATATTCTCACACTGTCCTTCCTACTTTGCTGTTCAAGTTTATTCAGATCCTCTTTTAAATTTCTATTTTCTCCTTCAAGTTGATCTATTCTTTCATCTTTCAAAACTGACTCCTCCTCTAGTTTCTGAAACTTATCATCAAAACTGTCCATTCTTTTCTCAACATCAAATATTATACCTTCAAATTCTTCTTTAACAGTTTCCACTTTTGTTTCATATTCTTTTCTCATTTTTTCGAGAGTTCTATCAAGATCTTCGGTTGTGACAAGGGGTCTCAACTGCTGATCCAGATGTGCTTTGGTGACCAACGATTCCAGTTTTGAGTTCATGTTATTTATCTCTAATAAGATTTTGTCTAATTGGGTTCCTTTAGTTTCTTTAGTGTCTTTAGTGTCTTTAGTTTTTGATTTTGATCTATCAGTGGAGAAATGAATCAATTGTTGACCGGAGGCTCCGGTTTTTATTTTCTTCTGAACTGCAGAAGTCTTTTGGTTAGAATCATCTTTATTTTGCGTTTGTAACATACTGTCATCAACATCAGACGTTGAACTCATAGGGGCAGTACGTTTTACCTGGTCTGTCATGTTGTTCGAAGTTACACACAAGTTACACAAATACACGAAATAGGGGAATACGAATTGCACAAACTTTTGATTGTTCAACAATCTCGTTCAAACCTCCTCTTAAATGGCTGCAACTCGCGTGTACTGCTCTGTTACGAAGTTAATTTCTTTTTTTTGACGAACGTAAGGCGTTTGACGATACACACAAACAAATGTATTAAGGTTATTCTCCCATCAACAAATTCACTCCACTTCAATCCGCCATATTTTACTCCTTCCAATTGTCTTCTTTTCACTACCCTTTCTCTCACTTGGGTTACTGCAACAGTTTCCGTGGATCTGATCAATCTACAAACAAACTGTTTAGGGATACTCATTCTTATTTTTTTTTCTTTGTAGGAGTACTCTTCTTCAAAATCAACACCATGTTCCTCTCATGTTCATAGTAACCATACTCTCTCATCCATCACAGCAGTTAGAACAACGATTAAATTACGGTGTTGTATTTAAAGATAAAGGTGAACTCTATCCAATGGCTCATCACTGGACTCACACTTTTATTACATCTATACCAGAAGTTTCCATGTTCAAGATAAGAGATTTTCGTGATAATCGGTTCCCTAATTTTGCACATCGTCTCATTGAAATACAGAGAGATACCTTAGGTAAATTAGAGAAAACGGTTAGCAATATTAAAGAACTGTTGCCACACCATTCTGTTGCACCAAGACACCGCCGACGGTCCTGGCTTCCATTTATAAGGGGGCTTAAGTAAAACATTATTTGGCATGGCAACCAAAGAAGATATGCGTGCCTTATCTCGACGTGTGATGCCATTAAAGATAACCACCAAGTAATTCTTTCATTATATAAATCAATAAATCAATCTCTTGTGGATATAAAAACTTCAGAAGATAATGTCAATAATGTAATAGTCCAACAATTATCACAAGATACACAGATTCGTCTTGCTATTGAAGAAATGTATTTCGGTATACTTCCCATGCTTCAGGGTAAATTGTCACCTATAATTATTCCCCATAAGGAGTTACAAGCTGTGTTCCATAATGTATCAGAATTGTTACAGACACATAATTCACCCTTTTGGCTTTTTCAACTCCATACTTCACAATTTTATAATGTCTTGTGGTTTTCTCTACTTAGACACATTGCTGATATTTTTGTTAACCTCAAAATTCCAATGTCAACTTTGTCACTGCCTCTTAGTCTCTTCGAAATTCTAAAATTTCCCGTGCCATTGAATGTTTCGACAGACCATGGAACACAGGTTGCTAATCTACCAAAATATTTTGCTATAACGCCTGATAAACAACTGTTTTTAGAATTGTCTGAAATTTCTGTAACTGAATGTAATGTTTAATCAAAGAAAATGTTTTGTAATTGGAATCCTGTAATGAGAAAGATATCATCCCCTGTGTGTGCATCATCCCTGTTCCTTGGAAATATATCTGTCATAAATACAATTTGTCATTTCCAATATGTACAAGGCATCATCCAGAAATCTATCCAGCCTATCTCTGCATCAGAGTATTTGGTTTCTAAAATAAGTGACTTAGAGGTTGTTTGCCCATTAAAGGAACCTGTTGCTGTTGGATGTAATTTTTGCATTGTGGAGGTTCCCTGTCAATGCTCATTGGTATCTAAAATATTCCATGTCCCTCCACAGTGGAATAACTGTCATTCTTCATCAAAAATTGTTTCTACACTCCACCCTGTTAACCTAGCTCTTCTGCAACAATATTTTGATCCGCATGTTTTTTCAAAATTTAACTTCAGAAGCTATGTTCCCGCAATAAGTGTCCCTCCCTTTAAATTCTTTTGGCACAACTTTTCTGATCTGATTGCCAGTGACGAAACGGCTCATCTCAATCTAAAACACATGGTCCAAGCTGCTGAACGCGATCAAGTAATTTTCAAATCACTGGCTGATCCAATACTAGACGGTCGTTTATTTCTGGATGATGACAAATCAACTTGGATATGGACTGTTGCTGCTATATGTACTGCAGCATTGTCTTTGTTAGGTGCGTTATATTTGTTTTATAAGGTCAGAACACTAGTTAAAGTTTTTGCTATAATTTCTTCCATTAAACCGGGAAATGCTCTAGAAATACCACAATTTATCTATGACCCCACTACTGCTTTATCAGAAAATATACCCACAACCACGATGTCTTACCTAGATGCTCAACTTTATGCTTCGGCGGTAACAAGTATAGTGACCCTTCTTGGAATTATATTAGTACTGTATGTTTTATCTTCAAATAAACGCTTACGAAATCCACTTATCCTAGTAATTTTAAATGGTAGAGATGCTTTCCTTCTGCATACACTATACTTGCCATCGTCACTGCATCTATGCGAGTTTTGGGGAGAAAATTCCGTTGAAAATCTCTCTATATGTTTCTGGCCTATCCCTTATCTTTCGGTTCAGTGGGGCAACTTCAAAATTTCTTTACAGACATCCAAAAAAGAACTTATCCCACCAACAAAGATATACCTTTCACCTATTTCTGCGTGGAAAATACATATGATTATTAGAAAACAGTACTTTTTAAACTTTCATAATAACCGAGGCAATTACATCAACCCATTCAGATTGAACATAAAAAGTTGCCACTGCTCCATCTTTGTACCCAAATATTGCTTGATTTGTTGTAATTATTTCTTTTTGTGTTTGTGTATGTTGTGTTTTTTTGCAATTTGTAAGATCTAAAAGATGCCGGAGTCATCTTTTCATAAACGCGGGGTAGTGTAGTAAAGGGGTTATCAAGCAGTTACGTTCGGAAGGCAACAATAAATAAATAAATAATAAAAATGTATTGATAATTTATTAGGAATAAGGAAACTGAAATTTACAACAGCTAAACGTAAACTTTGCAAGACAACTGAGTGAGATTAGCCCTGCATTGTGTTCAACCTGTAAGGCATGTTTGACACAATGGAGGATTAACAGGTTACTTTTCACTCAATGCCTTCTTGATTAGCTGAGTACACGGCGCCCTGTTGTTCTGACTCGCAATTAGCCCAGAGTAGGAAATGCCTGTTCATTAATTGCCAAGCAAGTGTGAAAAACATATGTTGTTATAGAAGCCACTGTTTGCTTGGTAACACTGCTTACTTCAGGAAGAGAATATAAATAAGGCTGTAGACAGTGGTCAAATGCAACAATGCTTAATGGTTGAGCTGAACGAACACCGATCCCTAATGGTTGAACTGAACGAACACTGATCCCTTAACAGAAAAACAAGATAAGCCACAGTAAATTAAAATTACTCAATATAATTAAACTGCGTGGAGTCTACATACTCCAGGATAGTGAATCAATGGTGAAGCTGAACGAACACCGAACCCTTAACAGAAAAACAAGATAAGCCAAAGTAAATTAAAATTACTCAATAGAATTAAACTGCCTGGAATCAGTGAGGATTGCCCCTCTACTCATTGAGATCTTTAGAATTGAGTCTGTGAGGATTGCCTCGCAACTCTGCGTGTGGGGAGTGGGCTCCGAAGAAACACACCCCTTACCCCATCCATAGCAACAATCGCACAATAGTCACAATATACAATAGCGGATACCTATCTTTCTCTCTATCTATAACTTTTCTAATAACATTCTCAAATTTTCTTGCAACACTCATATCAAGAAGACGCATGGAAATGGGAGACAAAGCGTAGGAGGAATTGGTGTAACCTACCTTTCTGTTAACATACACTAGAAACCACCAAACACCAGGCAAGGATTGAAACAAGCTTGTCTGGCTGGGGCCGAGTGTACATTTTATATAAATAAACATTTGAATTAACAGCCCTTTTAAGGGCTTTCGGTGTGTGTGTCTGTGAGAGGGTGTGTTTTTTTTATGGATGACACCCGATTTTTCAAACTAAACTGTTGGAGCTTTCTCCACTCTTTTTTTGTAACCGCTATGGTCATATACTGGGGCCGCTACCAAACTGGCGTTGCTGTTTGTTTTTCTTTTCTCTTCTTCCTTTAAATTTGCAATCGCACAACATTATATTCTAGCTCGCCACCATGGTGGGACTCAAACCTTTACCATCGCCAAGCTAGAACCGAATAGAGCCCACTGTCTAACAGTCTTAATGGCGTTGAGGGATTGATTATTGACAATCTATGCACCTTTATTGGAAGCGTTTACTAAGTAGAATAAAGTCCTGCACCATTTCAAATACAGACAAATTTTCTTCACTGGTAAGGAATTCGGAGCCAAATAGGAGTGTTGTCACATCTGGTGCAAACGGAAGTGATTTTATTGTTGACCTGCGTGCCTCTTCAAAGACAGGACAGAACAAAAGAAAGTGGTCGCGTGTCTCGAGGGCACCACATTGACACAGGGGCGAAGGCGACAGGTGGTTACTGAATAAATGGGTGCTTAGATTACTGCAACACAACCGCAATCTGCAGTGATAGATTTGTCCTATTCGTGATTTTGCATGGCCATAGAAAGACGGGGGTCGCAGATTGCCCCTGTTAAGATAACTTGCGAAATTACTCACTGATGAATTTTCTCTGATTGATAAAGGTATGTCGTTCCATAGGCTTGTAGTTCTCGGTATGAATGAAGACTGGTACAGTTGGGTGTTGCAGAAGGGAACTCGGAGGTCATTACCTGACCGGAGATTGAGACATCGGCTGGTGGTGGAGACTGTTGGAGGTACCTTATTAGCAATATATGGGGGCGTCGCATAGTGGAACATTCAGAAAAATTGTTTCAGTTTGTATTTGCGACGTCTTTCCTCAAGTGAGTCCCAGCGGGTTTCATTGTACAACGCAGAAGTCCTAGCACTCATGGTTGCGCCAGTCACTATCCTTCCTGAAGCCAACTGTACTTTTTCCAAATCATTTTTATTACTCGCCGTGCAATTGTCCCAAATTGTGCTACCATATTCAAGGAGAGGCCTAATAAAGGCAAAGTAAATCTTTTCAAGGACACAACGGTCAAGAGTAAACTTTTGCCTCCTCAGTAAATCTACGCGAGACCATGCTTTACCGCAGATATGTTCAATGTGGTCATTCCACGTACATGCATCATTTAAGATAATTCCCAGGTGCTTGTGATTTTTAACTTCCGATATCTGGGCATTACCAAGAAACAGTGGTGGGTGCACAGCAGGGCTAACCTTGCGCGATATGAGCATGGTCTCAGATTTTTTAGGATTGAACTCAACCAACCACGTCTTGGCCCAATGCTCTATTGTAGTCAGATCCTGGTTGATCACAGTTGCTGCTTGGGTTGGATTCTCAACTATTAGATACAATGATGTATCATCAGCGAACAGCCGAATGCTACTCAAGAGGTTATCTGTTATGTCATTGATATATATGAGAAATAATAAGGGGCCAAGTATCGACCCCTGAGGTACTCCAGAGTTTATCGGTCTCCAGGATGAGGTCTCGGAGGCAATTACGACCCACTGGGCCCTGTCGGAGAGGTACGATTTTAAAAATGCGAGTAGATCACCTGACACTCCAATTTTTTCCAGCTTGCGAATGAGACCAACATGCCACACCTTATCGAAAGCTTTACTGACGTCGCAGAAGACTACGCGAACCTCTTTTCCGTCGTCGAGGGCTCGGCAGAATTCGTCATAGAGGTCAGTTAGTTGAAGTATAGTCGAATCACCAGGGGTGAATCCCGACTGAAATTGACTTAGGATGTTGTTGTCGCTCAAGTACTTCCACAACTGTTTGAAAATACATTTTTCAAAAACCTTACCAACACAACTAAGGAGGGAAATCGGACGATAGTTCGTTACTAAATTGGATGGATGCTTTTTTAAAACGGGCGTTACATTAGCCTTTTTTCACAAAAGTGGAAAGTAATTATTATTTAGGAGAATATTGAAGATTACTGAGAGAGGTTCACATAGGGATAATTTACATTCCTTCAGCAACCGGGGACTTATAAGATCAGGTCCTGCAGCCTTTGATGCATTAAGGGATTTTAGCGCTTCGTATACATCACTGCTCTGTATGATTATCCTGTCTATTGAGTAAGGGGTGGGTGTGGCCAGTATAGGTAGGGATGCCTGAGAGTCATCCACTGATGAGATAGAGCTAAAGTATTCATTAAACACATCAGCTTTTTCCCTGTTTGTGACGTACGTTTTGTCCAAATGACTGATAGCCAGAATATCTGAATTGATGTTGCCAACGAACGTCTTAAATGTTTTCTGTATACACAGTCGACAGTAGTGACATTAGGCAAGGTTGAACATGACATGGGATTCATTTCTCTGAGGAGGGTTGGGGTGGTACAGAATATTTCATACAATATTTGCTGTATACAAAGTAGACAGCGGTAACGTTTTGAAAGTTTACATCACATGGGATTCATTTCCCGGGGGTGGGGGGGGGGAGGGGGTGCTGCGGTCGTACAAAATATTTCAGAAATTTTTTGGTGTATACAAAGTAGACGGTAGTAATATTATGAAAGCTTACATCTTATTAGGTTCAGTTTCCCGAGGGGGTGGGGTATGAGAGGTACAAAACTTTTCATAGAATGTTTGCTGTATACAAGTAGGCAGTTATAACATTTGGAAAGTTTAAATCACATGAGCTTCGTTTCCCTAAAGGAGGGGGGGGGGGGGGGTCTAGGGTGGTACAATATATTTCATAAAATGTTGATGTTTGCATAGTAGGCAGTACTGACACCAGGAAACATTAACATCACATGGGATTTATTTCACTGAGGGTGGGTCAGAGGTGGTACAAAATAGTCATTAGGAACCCTTGGTGAGGTTGTGGTGGTATAAAGGAATTTACAAAAACCTTTGTTGTGTACAAAGTAGTCATCAAAATAGTTTACATCACATGAGATTCGTTTACCTGAAGAAGGTGGAGGGGGGGGGGGGGATCTGGGGTGGTACAATATATTACATAAAGTTTTGTTGGATACAAAATAGGCCCTAGTTACACCAGGAAACATTAACATCACATGAGATTCATGTCACTGAGGGTAGGTCAGGGGTGCTACGAAATAGTCATTGGAAACCCTTGGTGAGGTTGTGGTGGTATAAAATCTTGGTAAAGTTTAGGGTTGTACAAAGTATTTAAAAAAAAAAAAAAAAAAAAAAAAAAAAAAAACCTCGAAAGGTTTGCTTAAACAAAATAGTTAATAGTTATTCTTAGTAAAATTTGGGGTGGTACAAGGACATTTCTTTCACTGAGGATGGAGCAAGGGTGTTACAGAGCATCATATAAATGCTAGTCAGTGGTGAATTGCACCACATGAGAATACATTCAATTGGGATGGGGTTGGGGTGGTACAAATATTTCACAAGACTTTTACTGCATACAGAGTAGACAGTAGTGACCCTAGTTAGACTTTAAATCACACGAGATTTCTTTCAGAGGCGGGAGACTTAGGTACTACAAACATTTCATAAAACCCCTAGTACATGTATAAACAAAGTAGACAGTTGTGAAACTTGGAAAAGTTTACATCACATGAAATTTCTTTCACTGTGCCATAATTTCATGAAACGTTTACACCACATTACATTTCTTCCACTGAAGAATACGGTTTAAATCACATAACATTACTTACACTGAAGAGGGCGGGGGGGGGGGGGGGGGGGGGTTGTTAGTTCAAAACATTCCATAGACGTTTGCCATATACAAGATAGTCAGAGATTACATTTTGTAAATTTTAAATCATATGAGTTTTCATTCACAGAGGATGGGGCTGAAGTGGTTCATACATTTGATAGACTTCATGCTGTATACAAAGTAGACAGTGTTGGCACCAGTAAAAGTTTACATTACATGATATGTCTCTCCCTGGAGGAGGGGTGGGCTGGGGTGGTAAAGAACACTTCCTGAAACTTACTTTGCATACAAGTTGGTGGTCCATACATTTTAAAGTACTTTTGCTGTATACAATGTAGACATTTGGTGACACTAGAAAAAGTTTACCTTACATGAGATTTCTCTCCCTGGGGGTGGGGTTGGGGTGGTACAAAAACACTTCATAAAATTTCTGTTGCCTACAAATGGACAATAATGGCACTTCCTGAAACTTACGTTGCATACAAGTTGGTGGTCCATACATTTTAAAGAACTTTTGCTGTACACAATGTAGACAGTGGTGACACTAGAAAACGTTTACCTTACATGAGATTTCTCTCCCTGGGGGTGGGGTTGGGGTGGTACAAAAACACTTCATAAAATTTCTGTTGCTACAAATAGACAATAATGGCACTGGGAAAAGTTTTCATCATAGTTGACAATGGTGCTAGACATTTCTTGAACATTTATTGCATACAAAATTTAAAAGTTTGCATCACATGAGATTTCTCTCATTGATGATAGAGATGAGGTGCTACAAACATTTCATAACAGTTTTACTGTTTCCAAAAGCGACAGCAATGACTCTAGGAAACTTTAACATCACATGAAATTTTAATCACTGGGAATGTTGTCTGAGGGAGTACAAGCGTTACATAAAACAATTGATGTTTTTAAAGTAGACAGTAGTGGCACCAGAAAAAGTAAACTTTACACTACATGAGATTTCACTCAATGGGGATGGGTCTGAGGTGGTATAAATATTTCATAACTCTTTTACTGCATACAGAGTAGACAGTATTGACCCTAGTTAAAGTTTACATCACATGAGATCTCTTTCAAAGAGGTGAGACTTAGGTACTGCAAACAATTCGTAAAACCTCTGGTACATGTATATACAAAGTAGACAGTTGTGAAACTAGGAAAAGTTTACATCACATGAAGTTTCTTTCACTGTGCCATAATTCCATAAAACATTTACACCACATAACATTTCTTCCACTGAAGAATACGGTTTAATCACATAACATTACTTACACTGAAGGGGTGGGGGGGGGGGGGGGTGTTAGTTCGAGACATTCCATAGACGTTTGCCATATACAGGATAGTCAGAGATTACATTTAGAAAAATTTAGATCACATGAGTTTTCATTCACAGACGAGTGGTTCATACATTTAATATACTTCTTGCTGAGTACAAAGTAGACAGTGTTCTCACCAGCAAAAGTTTACAGTACATGATATGTCTCTTCCTGAAGGAGAGGGTGGGCTGGGGTGGTAAAGAACACTTCCTGCAACCTATGTTGCATACAATTTAGTGGTGCATACATTTTAGAGAACTTTTGTTGTATACAATGTGAACAGTGGCGACACTAGAATAGGTTCAGCTTACAGGAGCTTTCTCTCCTTGGGGTGGGGCTGGGGTGTTACAAAAACACTTCATAAGATTTCTGTTGCCTACAAATAGACAGTGATGACACTGGGAAAAGTTTACATCATATGTGACATTGATGCTAGACATTTCTTGAACATTTATTGCTGTACACAAGATAGACAGTAAAGCACATTCGATGAGATTTCGCTACCTGTGGAGGGGGGTGGGGGGGGGGGTGGGCTGGGGTGATACAAAACATTTCTTAGATTTTCTACTGTATACACAGAGGAGAGCAGTTGGTACAATAAATGTTTAAATCACTTGAGATAGTGATTTCTTGAACATTTCTTAAATAATGAGCATTGACAGTCTGGAGGTGATTTCTTGGGCATTTCCTGAATATTTACTGCATCCAAAATAGACAATAATGATACTTGGTGGATGTTCTGATATTTCCAGTGGGATGGGGAAGTAAGCATTACACTTCAAGGAAACTTTACATCACTTGGCATCTCTTTCACTGATGATGGTGTTGAGGTGGCAGAGACATTTCATAAACCTTTTGCTATAAACAAGGGAAACATAAATGCCACTTGGAAGGGTTTACGTCCCATGAGGTTTCTCTCCCTGTGGGTGGGGCTGATGTGATAAAAAACATTTCCTAGACCCTTTGCTGTGTACACAGTATACAGCAGTGAGTCTAGGAAAAGTTTACACTTGAACATTTGTTAAACATTTACTGCATCCAAAATAGGAATATTCTAAATCATTTGAGGTAGTGATTTCTTCAATATTCCTTGAACATTCACTATATTAAAAAAAGGCAATAATGATGCTACGTAGATGTTTTAAATATTTCCAGTGGGATGGGAGAGTAAGCATCACACTTCAGAGGCCCATTACTCAAAATGAAGTATGTGTGTATATGGGCTGGGGGGAGGGGGGGGGTGATCATTGACAGACTGGATGTTGGGGAATAGAGTAGGAGCATTACCATCATCTATTATAGGGTTTATTTTCATTAGAAATAGCTGTAATTTGTTTCTAAATATCTGTAAGGGACATGATTTGCTTTTTGCTTTGGCTATCTTTGTATTTGATAATTATTTTTCCATTACTACTCCAAGAGTCTTCTACACTATCACATTCCTTTGCTTTCTTTATCAGTCTGCTATTTATATTGGTAAGGTAAGCATCACACTTCAGAGGCCCATTACTCAAAATGAAGTATGTGTGTATATGGGCTGGGGGGAGGGGGGGGGGGGTGATCATTGACAGACTGGATGTTGGGGAATAGAGTAGGAGCATTACCATCATCTATTATAGGGTTTATTTTCATTAGAAATAGCTGTAATTTGTTTCTAAATATCTGTAAGGGACATGATTTGCTTTTTGCTTTGGCTATCTTTGTATTTGATAATTATTTTTCCATTACTACTCCAAGAGTCTTCTACACTATCACATTCCTTTGCTTTCTTTATCAGTCTGCTATTTATATCGGTAAGGTCTTCCCTTATAATTATATTTTGCCCTTTTAACAATCTTCTCTTCTGAATTACCAGATTTTTAATTCTTCTTGTCACAAACTGACAAATGATAGGCCTTGGAGTTGATCGCCCATGCACATATCCACCTAATCTATGAGCAATGCTGATGTCAGATTTAGTTACGTCTTTCAGATTTAGTTTGTTTCGAAGAATATTAACAACTTTTGTTTCACATTCATCAGCTGTTTCACCAAGCTTATCGGTTTCAACTCCATATATTCTCACACTGTCCTTCCTACTTTGCTGTTCAAGTTTATTCAGATCCTCTTTTAAATTTCTATTTTCTCCTTCAAGTTGATCTATTCTTTCATCTTTCAAAACTGACTCCTCCTCTAGTTTCTGAAACTTATCATCAAAACTGTCCATTCTTTTCTCAACATCAAATATTATACCTTCAAATTCTTCTTTAACAGTTTCCACTTTTGTTTCATATTCTTTTCTCATTTTTTCGAGAGTTCTATCAAGATCTTCGGTTGTGACAAGGGGTCTCAACTGCTGATCCAGATGTGCTTTGGTGACCAACGATTCCAGTTTTGAGTTCATGTTATTTATCTCTAATAAGATTTTGTCTAATTGGGTTCCTTTAGTTTCTTTAGTGTCTTTAGTGTCTTTAGTTTTTGATTTTGATCTATCAGTGGAGAAATGAATCAATTGTTGACCGGAGGCTCCGGTTTTTATTTTCTTCTGAACTGCAGAAGTCTTTTGGTTAGAATCATCTTTATTTTGCGTTTGTAACATACTGTCATCAACATCAGACGTTGAACTCATAGGGGCAGTACGTTTTACCTGGTCTGTCATGTTGTTCGAAGTTACACACAAGTTACACAAATACACGAAATAGGGGAATACGAATTGCACAAACTTTTGATTGTTCAACAATCTCGTTCAAACCTCCTCTTAAATGGCTGCAACTCGCGTGTACTGCTCTGTTACGAAGTTAATTTCTTTTTTTTGACGAACGTAAGGCGTTTGACGATACACACAAACAAATGTATTAAGGTTATTCTCCCACCAACAAATTCACTCCACTTCAATCCGCCATATTTTACTCCTTCCAATTGTCTTCTTTTCACTACCCTTTCTCTCACTTGGGTTACTGCAACAGTTTCCGTGGATCTGATCAATCTACAAACAAACTGTTTAGGGATACTCATTCTTATTTTTTTTTCTTTGTAGGAGTACTCTTCTTCAAAATCAACACCATGTTCCTCTCATGTTCGTAGTAACCATACTCTCTCATCCATCACAGCAGTTAGAACAACGATTAAATTATGATGTTGTATTTAAAGATAAAGGTGAACTCTATCCAATGGCTCATCACTGGACTCACACTTTTATTACATCTATACCAGAAGTTTCCATGTTCAAGATAAGAGATTTTCGTGATAATCGGTTCCCTAATTTTGCACATCGTCTCATTGAAATACAGAGAGATACCTTAGGTAAATTAGAGAAAACGGTTAGCAATATTAAAGAACTGTTGCCACACCATTCTGTTGCACCAAGACACCGCCGACGGTCCTGGCTTCCATTTATAAGGGGGCTTAAGTAAAACATTATTTGGCATGGCAACCAAAGAAGATATGCGTGCCTTATCTCGACGTGTGATGCCATTAAAGATAACCACCAAGTAATTGTTTCATTATATAAATCAATAAATCAATCTCTTGTGGATATAAAAACTTCAGAAGATAATGTCAATAATGTAATAGTCCAACAATTATCACAAGATGCACAGATTCGTCTTGCTATTGAAGAAATGTATTTCGGTATACTTCCCATGCTTCAGGGTAAATTGTCACCTATAATTATTCCCCATAAGGAGTTACAAGCTGTGTTCCATAATGTATCAGAATTGTTACAGACACATAATTCACCCTTTTGGCTTTTTCAACTCCATACTTCACAATTTTATAATGTCTTGTGGTTTTCTCTACTTAGACACATTGCTTATATTTTTGTTAACCTCAAAATTCCAATGTCAACTTTGTCACTGCCTCTTAGTCTCTTCGAAATTCTAAAATTTCCCGTGCCATTGAATGTTTCGACAGACCATGGAACACAGGTTGCTAATCTACCAAAATATTTTGCTATAACGCCTGATAAACAACTGTTTTTAGAATTGTCTGAAATTTCTGTAACTGAATGTAATGTTTAATCAAAGAAAATGTTTTGTAATTGGAATCCTGTAATGAGAAAGATATCATCCCCTGTGTGTGCATCATCCCTGTTCCTTGGAAATATATCTGTCATAAATACAATTTGTCATTTCCAATATGTACAAGGCATCATCCAGAAATCTATCCAGCCTATCTCTGCATCAGAGTATTTGGTTTCTAAAATAAGTGACTTAGAGGTTGTTTGCCCATTAAAGGAACCTGTTGCTGTTGGATGTAATTTTTGCATTGTGGAGGTTCCCTGTCAATGCTCATTGGTATCTAAAATATTCCATGTCCCTCCACAGTGGAATAACTGTTATTCTTCATCAAAAATTGTTTCTACACTCCACCCTGTTAACCTAGCTCTTCTGCAACAATATTTTGATCCGCATGTTTTTTCAAAATTTAACTGCAGAAGCTATGTTCCCGCAATAAGTGTCCCTCCCTTTAAATTCTTTTGGCACAACTTTTCTGATCTGATTGCCAGTGACGAAACGGCTCATCTCAATCTAAAACACATGGTCCAAGCTGCTGAACGCGATCAAGTAATTTTCAAATCACTGGCTGATCCAATACTAGACGGTCGTTTATTTCTGGATGATGACAAATCAACTTGGATATGGACTGTTGCTGCTATATGTACTGCAGCATTGTCTTTGTTAGGTGCGTTATATTTGTTTTATAAGGTCAGAACACTAGTTAAAGTTTTTGCTATAATTTCTTCCATTAAACCGGGAAATGCTCTAGAAATACCACAATTTATCTATGACCCCACTACTGCTTTACCAGAAAATATACCCACAACCACGATGTCTTACCTAGATGCTCAACTTTATGCTTCGGCGGTAACAAGTATAGTGACCCTTCTTGGAATTATATTAGTACTGTATGTTTTATCTTCAAATAAACGCTTACGAAATCCACTTATCCTAGTAATTTTAAATGGTAGAGATGCTTTCCTTCTGCATACACTATACTTGCCATCGTCACTGCATCTATGTGAGTTTTGGGGAGAAAATTCCGTTGAAAATCTCTCTATATGTTTCTGGCCTATCCCTTATCTTTCGGTTCAGTGGGGCAACTTCAAAATTTCTTTACAGACATCCAAAAAAGAACTTATCCCACCAACAAAGATATACCTTTCACCTATTTCTGCGTGGAAAATACATATGATTATTAGAAAACAGTACTTTTTAAACTTTCATAATAACCGAGGCAATTACATCAACCCGTTCAGATTGAACATAAAAAGTTGCCACTGCTCCATCTTTGTACCCAAATATTGCTTGATTTGTTGTAATTATTTCTTTTTGTGTTTGTGTATGTTGTGTTTTTTTGCAATTTGTAAGATCTAAAAGATGCCGGAGTCATCTTTTCATAAACGCGGGGTAGTGTAGTAAAGGGGTTATCAAGCAGTTACGTTCGGAAGGCAACAATAAATAAATAAATAATAAAAATGTATTGATAATTTATTAGGAATAAGGAAATTGAAATTTACAACAGCTAAACGTAAACTTTGCAAGACAACTGAGTGAGATTAGCCCTGCATTGTGTTCAACCTGTAAGGCATGTTTGACACAATGGAGGATTAACAGGTTACTTTTCACTCAATGCCTTCTTGATTAGCTGAGTACACGGCGCCCTGTTGTTCTGACTCACAATTAGCCCAGAGTAGGAAATGCCTGTTCATTAATTGCCAAGCAAGTGTGAAAAACATATGTTGTTATAGAAGCCACTGTTTGCTTGGTAACACTGCTTACTTCAGGAAGAGAATATAAATAAGGCTGTAGACAGTGGTCAAATGCAACAATGCTTAATGGTTGAGCTGAACGAACACCGATCCCTAATGGTTGAACTGAACGAACACTGATCCCTTAACAGAAAAACAAGATAAGCCACAGTAAATTAAAATTACTCAATATAATTAAACTGCGTGGAGTCTACATACTCCAGGATAGTGAATCAATGGTGAAGCTGAACGAACACCGAACCCTTAACAGAAAAACAAGATAAGCCAAAGTAAATTAAAATTACTCAATAGAATTAAACTGCCTGGAATCAGTGAGGATTGCCCCTCTACTCATTGAGATCTTTAGAATTGAGTCTGTGAGGATTGCCTCGCAACTCTGCGTGTGGGGAGTGGGCTCCGAAGAAACACACCCCTTACCCCATCCATAGCAACAATCGCACAATAGTCACAATATACAATAGCGGATACCTATCTTTCTCTCTATCTATAACTTTTCTAATAACATTCTCAAATCTTCTTGCAACACTCATATCAAGAAGACGCATGGAAATGGTAGACAAAGCGTAGGAGGAATTGGTGTAACCTACCTTTCTGTTAACATACACTAGAAACCACCAAACACCAGGCAAGGATTGAAACAAGCTTGTCTGGCTGGGGCCGAGTGTACATTTTATATAAATAAACATTTGAATTAACAGCCCTTTTAAGGGCTTTCGGTGTGTGTGTCTGTGAGAGGGTGTGTTTTTTTATGGATGACACCCGATTTTTCAAACTAAACTGTTGGAGCTTTCTCCACTCCTTTTTTGTAACCGCTATGGTCATATACTGGGGCCGCTACCAAACTGGCGTTGCTGTTTGTTTTTCTTTTCTCTTCTTCCTTTAAATTTGCAATCGCACAACCTTATATTCTAGCTCGCCACCATGGTGGGACTCAAACCTTTACCATCGCCAAGCTAGAACCGAATAGAGCCCACTGTCTAACAGTCTTAATGGCGTTGAGGGATTGATTATTGACAATCTATGCACCTTTATTGGAAGCGTTTACTAAGTAGAATAAAGTCCTGCACCATTTCAAATACAGACAAATTTTCTTCACTGGTAAGGAATTCGGATCCAAATAGGAGTGTTGTCACATCTGGTGCAAACGGAAGTGATTTTATTGTTGACCTGCGTGCCTCTTCAAAGACAGGACAGAACAAAAGAAAGTGGTCGCGTGTCTCGAGGGCACCACATTGACACAGGGGCGAAGGCGACAGGTGGTTACTGAATAAATGGGTGCTTAGATTACTGCAACACAACCGCAATCTGCAGTGATAGATTTGTCCTATTCGTGATTTTGCATGGCCATAGAAAGACGGGGGTCGCAGATTGCCCCTGTTAAGATAACTTGCGAAATTACTCACTGATGAATTTTCTCTGATTGATAAAGGTATGTCGTTCCATAGGCTTGTAGTTCTCGGTATAAATGAAGACTGGTACAGTTGGGTGTTGCAGAAGGGAACTCGGAGGTCATTACCTGACCGGAGATTGAGACATCGGCTGGTGGTGGAGACTGTTGGAGGTACCTTATTAGCAATATATGGGGGCGTCGCATGGTGGAACATTCAGAAAAATTGTTTCAGTTTGTATTTGCTACGTCTTTCCTCAAGTGAGTCCCAGCGGGTTTCATTGTACAACGCAGAAGTCCTAGCACTCATGGTTGCGCCAGTCACTATCCTTGCTGAAGCCAACTGTACTTTTTCCAAATCATTTTTATTACTCGCCGTGCAATTGTCCCAAATTGTGCTACCATATTCAAGGAGAGGCCTAATAAAGGCAAAGTAAATCTTTTCAAGGACACAGCGGTCAAGAGTAAACGTTTGCCTCCTCAGTAAATCTACGCGAGACCATGCTTTACCGCAGATATGTTCAATGTGGTCATTCCACGTACATGCATCATTTAAGATAATTCCCAGGTGCTTGTGATTTTTAACTTCCGATATCTGGGCATTACCAAGAAACAGTGGTAGGTGCACAGCAGGGCTAACCTTGCGCGATATGAGCATGGTCTCAGATTTTTTAAGATTGAACTCAACCAACCACGTCTTGGCCCAATGCTCTATTGTAGTCAGATCCTGGTTGATCACAGTTGCTGCTTGGGTTGGATTCTCAACTATTAGATACAATGATGTATCATCAGCGAACAGCCGAATGCTACTCAAGAGGTTATCTGTTATGTCATTGATATATATGAGAAATAATAAGGGGCCAAGTATCGACCCCTGAGGTACTCCAGAGTTTATCGGTCTCCAGGATGAGGTCTCGGAGGCAATTACGACCCTCTGGGCCCTGTCGGAGAGGTACGATTTTAAAAATGCGAGTAGATCACCTGACACTCCAATTTTTTCCAGCTTGCGAATGAGACCAACATGCCACACCTTATCGAAAGCTTTACTGACGTCGCAGAAGACTACGCGAACCTCTTTTCCGTCGTCGAGGGCTCGGCAGAATTCGTCATAGAGGTCAGTTAGTTGAAGTATAGTCGAATCACCAGGGGTGAATCCCGACTGAAATTGACTTAGGATGTTGTTGTCGCTCAAGTACTTCCACAACTGTTTGAAAATACATTTTTCAAAAACCTTACCAACACAACTAAGGAGGGAAATCGGACGATAGTTCGTTACTAAATTGGATGGATGCTTTTTTAAAACGGGCGTTACATTAGCCTTTTTCCACATAAGTGGAAAGTAATTATTATTTAGGAGAATATTGAAGATTACTGAGAGAGGTTCACACAGGGATAATTTACATTCCTTCAGCAACCGGGGACTTATAAGATCAGGTCCTGCAGCCTTTGATGCATTAAGGGATTTTAGCGCTTCGTATACATCACTGCTCTGTATGATTATCCTGTCTATTGAGTAAGGGGTGGGTGTGACCAGTATAGGTAGGGATGCCTGAGAGTCATCCACTGATGAGATAGAGCTAAAGTATTCATTAAACACATCAGCTTTTTCCCTGTTTGTGACGTACGTTTTGTCCAAATGACTGATAGCCAGAATATCTGAATTGGTGTTGCCAACGAACGTCTTAAATGTTTTCTGTATACACAGTCGACAGTAGTGACATTAGGCAAGGTTGAACATGACATGGGATTCATTTCTCTGAGGAGGGTTGGGGTGGTACAGAAAATGTCATACAATATTTGCTGTATACAAAGTAGACAGCAGTAACGTTTTGAAAGTTTACATCACATGGGATTCATTTCCCGGGGGGGGGGGGGGGTAGGGGGTGCTGCGGTCGTACAAAATATTTCAGAAATTTTTTGGTGTATACAAAGTAGACGGTAGTAATATTATGAAAGCTTACATCTTATTAGGTTCAGTTTTCCGAGGGGGTGGGGTATGAGAGGTACAAAACTTTTCATAGAATGTTTGCTGTATACAAGTAGGCAGTTATAACATTTGGAAAGTTTAAATCACATGAGCTTCGTTTCCCTAAAGGAGGGGGGGGGGGGGGTCTAGGGTGGTACAATATATTTCATAAAATGTTGATGTTTGCATAGTAGGCAGTAGTGACACCAGGAAACATTAACATCACATGGGATTTATTTCACTGAGGGTGGGTCAGAGGTGGTACAAAATAGTCATTAGGAACCCTTGGTGAGGTTGTGGTGGTATAAAGGAATTTACAAAAACCTTTGTTGTGTACAAAGTAGTCATCAAAATAGTTTACATCACATGAGATTCGTTTACCTGAAGAAGGTGGAGGGGGGGGGGGGGGATCTGGGGTGGTACAATATATTACATAAAGTTTTGTTGGATACAAAATAGGCCCTAGTTACACCAGGAAACATTAACATCACATGAGATTCATGTCACTGAGGGTAGGTCAGGGGTGCTACGAAATAGTCATTGGAAACCCTTGGTGAGGTTGTGGTGGTATAAAATCTTGGTAAAGTTTAGGGTTGTACAAAGTATTTAAAAAAAAAAAAAAAAAAAAAAAAAAAAAACCTCGAAAGGTTTGCTTAAAGAAAATAGTTAATAGTTATTCTTAGTAAAATTTGGGGTGGTACAAGGACATTTCTTTCACTGAGGATGGAGCAAGGGTGTTACAGAGCATCATATAAATGCTAGTCAGTGGTGAATTGCACCACATGAGAATACATTCAATGGGGATGGGGTTGGGGTGGTACAAATATTTCACAAGACTTTTACTGCATACAGAGTAGACAGTAGTGACCCTAGTTAGACTTTAAATCACACGAGATTTCTTTCAGAGGCGGGAGACTTAGGTACTACAAACATTTCATAAAACCCCTAGTACATGTATAAACAAAGTAGACAGTTGTGAAACTTGGAAAAGTTTACATCACATGAAATTTCTTTCACTGTGCCATAATTTCATGAAACGTTTACACCACATAACATTTCTTCCACTGAAGAATACGGTTTAAATCACATAACATTACTTACACTGAAGAGGGCGGGGGGGGGGGGGGGGGGGGTTGTTAGTTCGAAACATTCCATAGACGTTTGCCATATACAAGATAGTCAGAGATTACATTTAGTAAATTTTAGATCATATGAGTTTTCATTCACAGAGGATGGGGCTGAAGTGGTTCATACATTTGATAGACTTCATGCTGTATACAAAGTAGACAGTGTTGGCACCAGTAAAAGTTTACATTACATGATATGTCTCTCCCTGGAGGAGGGGTGGGCTGGGGTGGTAAAGAACACTTCCTGAAACTTACTTTGCATACAAGTTGGTGGTCCATACATTTTAAAGTACTTTTGCTGTATACAATGTAGACAGTGGTGACACTAGAAAAAGTTTACCTTACATGAGATTTCTCTCCCTGGGGGTGGGGTTGGGGTGGTACAAAAACACTTCATAAAATTTCTGTTGCCTACAAATAGACAATAATGGCACTTCCTGAAACTTACGTTGCATACAAGTTGGTGGTCCATACATTTTAAAGAACTTTTGCTGTACACAATGTAGACAGTGGTGACACTAGAAAACGTTTACCTTACGTGAGATTTCTCTCCCTGGGGGTGGGGTTGGGGTGGTACAAAAACACTTCATAAAATTTCTGTTGCTACAAATAGACAATAATGGCACTGGGAAAAGTTTTCATCATAGTTGACAGTGGTAATAATAATAATAACTCTTTGGCCAGCCGCTGATTTGTCGCGGTCCTCATAAGAGAAGGCCATCATTCCCCCTGCACCCCACCCCCTCTTCCCCTCCTCTCCTCCCAGCATTCAGATATAAACTGCTTAATAGTGTCCCTCACTTCCTCTTTTTCAATTTCTTCAATAAGCATTCCTACCCTCTCCCTCGTGTCCCCCTTCAGCCATCTATCCTTTGTTTCTTCACCCCACTTCTGCATTATTCTTCCAGTAAATTTTATTCTATGAGGTATATACTGTGGGCATTCCAAGAGAAAATGTTCCAGGGTCTCCACTACTCCAGAGTGGCACATTTGGCATCCCTTTTCCCCATCTCTCCCAATTTTTCCCCGAAGCTCCAGTGATCTTGATCTCAGTTTGAACAGCAGTGACCCTCCAAAGGTGCCATCTAGGTACTTCTCAAAAGCTGGCTTTTCTTTATATTGTAACCCCTGCAGTGATCTTTTCACGCTAACCCCTGCTCGCCAGTTTCGATTGCAATCTTCCATGACTCTCTCTTTGACAAACCTTTTGCCTTCTTTCATTCCTACTTCTATGTTTGTGACCTCTATAGAGTAATTGTCCATTAGTTCCCTCACATGTTTTGACCACCCCGTTTCTATATTAGAATTCCAAATGGTATCGAGCATCAGTTTGCACCACCGGTTGTCAGGCAGGTTTCTCAAGTAGTTAAAGTAACACAGTTTTCCCAAATCTACCCTGTCCTTGATTTTCATCCACCCAAGTTCCCCCCTTACTGCTTCCAAAGCTGCAGCATTACTCGACCCTGTTATCCATCTGCCGGCATCATTTTGAGTATTTTCCAACTTCTTAGTAACGGTTTGGTTTAATGGAATCACGTCCGTGCCATACGTTATACTTGGTAAACCCACCCTCTCCCACAGTGTTTTCCCCACAAAAACCTTGTTGAAACTATTTTTCCCTAAAAGGTGCTAGTGGTGCTAGACATTTCTTGAACATTTATTGCATACAAAATTTAAAAGTTTGCATCACATGAGATTTCTCTCATTGATGATAGAGCTGAGGTGCTACAAACATTTCATAACAGTTTTACTGTTTCCAAAAGCGACAGCAATGACTCTAGGAAACTTTAACATCACATGAAATTTTAATCACTGGGAATGTTGTCTGAGGGAGTACAAGCGTTACATAAAACAATTGATGTTTTTAAAGTAGACAGTAGTGGCACCAGAAAAAGTAAACTTTACACTACATGAGATTTCACTCAATGGGGATGGGTCTGAGGTGGTATAAATATTTCATAACTCTTTTACTGCATACAGAGTAGACAGTATTGACCCTAGTTAAAGTTTACATCACATGAGATCTCTTTCAAAGAGGTGAGACTTAGGTACTGCAAACAATTCGTAAAACCTCTGGTACATGTATATACAAAGTAGACAGTTGTGAAACTAGGAAAAGTTTACATCACATGAAGTTTCTTTCACTGTGCCATAATTCCATAAAACATTTACACCACATAACATTTCTTCCACTGAAGAATACGGTTTAATCACATAACATTACTTACACTGAAGGGGTGGGGTGGGGGGGGGGGGGGTGTGTTAGTTCGAGACATTCCATAGACGTTTGCCATATACAGGATAGTCAGAGATTACATTTAGAAAATTTTAGATCACATGAGTTTTCATTCACAGACGAGTGGTTCATACATTTGATATACTTCTTGCTGAGTACAAAGTAGACAGTGTTCTCACCAGCAAAAGTTTACAGTACATGATATGTCTCTTCCTGAAGGAGAGGGTGGGCTGGGGTGGTAAAGAACACTTCCTGCAACCTATGTTGCATACAATTTAGTGGTGCATACATTTTAGAGAACTTTTGTTGTATACAATGTGAACAGTGGCGACACTAGAATAGGTTCAGCTTACAGGAGCTTTCTCTCCCTGGGGTGGGGCTGGGGTGTTACAAAAACACTTCATAAGATTTCTGTTGCCTACAAATAGACAGTGATGACACTGGGAAAAGTTTACATCATATGTGACATTGATGCTAGACATTTCTTGAACATTTATTGCTGTACACAAGATAGACAGTAAAGCACATTCGATGAGATTTCGCTACCTGTGGAGGGGGGTGGGGGGGGGGGTGGGCTGGGGTGATACAAAACATTTCTTAGATTTTCTACTGTATACACAGAGGAGAGCAGTTGGTACAGTAAATGTTTAAATCACTTGAGATAGTGATTTCTTGAACATTTCTTAAATAATGAGCATTGACAGTCTGGAGGTGATTTCTTGGGCATTTCCTGAATATTTACTGCATCCAAAATAGACAATAATGATACTTGGTGGATGTTCTGATATTTCCAGTGGGATGGGGAAGTAAGCATTACACTTCAAGGAAACTTTACATCACTTGGCATCTCTTTCACTGATGATGGTGTTGAGGTGGCAGAGACATTTCATAAACCTTTTGCTATAAACAGGGGAAACATAAATGCCACTTGGAAGGGTTTACGTCCCATGAGGTTTCTCTCCCTGTGGGTGGGGCTGATGTGATAAAAAACATTTCCTAGACCCTCTGCTGTGTACACAGTATACAACAGTGAGTCTAGGAAAAGTTTACACTTGAACATTTGTTAAACATTTACTGCATCCAAAATAGGAATATTCTAAATCATTTGAGGTAGTGATTTCTTCAATATTCCTTGAACATTCACTATATTAAAAAAAGGCAATAATGATGCTACGTAGATGTTTTAAATATTTCCAGTGGGATGGGAGAGTAAGCATCACACTTCAGAGACCCATTACTCAAAATGAAGTATGTGTGTATATGGGCTGGGGGGAGGGGGGGGGGGGGTGATCATTGACAGACTGGATGTTGGCGAATAGAGGAGGAGCATTACCATCATCTATTATAGGGTTTATTTTCATTAGAAATAGCTGTAATTTGTTTCTAAATATCTGTAAGGGACATGATTTGCTTTTTGCTTTGGCTATCTTTGTATTTGATAATTATTTTTCCATTACTACTCCAAGAGTCTTCTACACTATCACATTCCTTTGCTTTCTTTATCAGTCTGCTATTTATATCGGTAAGGTCTTCCCTTATAATTATATTTTGCCCTTTTAACAATCTTCTCTTCTGAATTACCAGATTTTTAATTCTTCTTGTCACAAACTGACAAATGATAGGTCTTGGAGTTGATCGCCCATGCACATATCCACCTAATCTATGAGCAATGCTGATGTCAGATTTAGTTACGTCTTTCAGATTTAGTTTGTTTTGAAGAATATTAACAACTTTTGTTTCACATTCATCAGCTGTTTCACCAAGCTTATCGGTTTCAACTCCATATATTCTCACACTGTCCTTCCTACTTTGCTGTTCAAGTTTATTCAGATCCTCTTTTAAATTTCTATTTTCTCCTTCAAGTTGATCTATTCTTTCATCTTTCAAAACTGACTCCTCCTCTAGTTTCTGAAACTTATCATCAAAACTGTCCATTCTTTTCTCAACATCAAATATTATACCTTCAAATTCTTCTTTAACAGTTTCCACTTTTGTTTCATATTCTTTTCTCATTTTTTCGAGAGTTCTATCAAGATCTTCGGTTGTGACAAGGGGTCTCAACTGCTGATCCAGATGTGCTTTGGTGACCAACGATTCCAGTTTTGAGTTCATGTTATTTATCTCTAATAAGATTTTGTCTAATTGGGTTCCTTTAGTTTCTTTAGTGTCTTTAGTGTCTTTAGTTTTTGATTTTGATCTATCAGTGGAGAAATGAATCAATTGTTGACCGGAGGCTCCGGTTTTTATTTTTTTCTGAACTGCAGAAGTCTTTTGGTTAGAATCATCTTTATTTTGCGTTTGTAACATACTGTCATCAACATCAGACGTTGAACTCATAGGGGCAGTACGTTTTACCTGGTCTGTCATGTTGTTCGAAGTTACACACAAGTTACACAAATACACGAAATAGGGGAATACGAATTGCACAAACTTTTGATTGTTCAACAATCTGGAAATCACATTTTTTGACCCCCTAAAGTATTCCTGACGTACACACATGCATTTTGACTTAAAGAAGTGGGCATGGCCCACATTTTTGAAAGTGGGTCATGCCCATATCTCAGGCATGGTATGATGTATGGACCTGGGACCAACACCAAATGAGTCGACACTTGATGGAGATTGAAAATATGGGTCAAGGTCACGGAGGTCACCTAGGGGTCATTGAGTGCATTTTTCAGAATTGCTGGAAATCACATTTTTTGATCCCCTAAAGTATTCCTGACGTACACACATGCATTTTGATGTAAAAAAGTGGGCGTGGTCAAAATTTTTGAAAGTGGGTCATGCCCATATCGCAGGCGTGGTTTGACCTACAGACCTGGGACCAACACCAAATGAGTCGACACTTGATGGAGGTTCAAAATATGGGTCAAGGTCACGGAGGTCACCTAGGGATCATTGAGTGCATTTTTCAGAATTGCTGGAAATCACAATTTTTTGACCCCCGAAAGTGTTCGTGACACATGCACATGCATTTTGACGTAAAAAAAAGTGGGCATGGCCAAAATTTTTGAAACTGGGTCACGCCCATATCTCAGGGGGGGTATGACATATGGACCTGGGATCAACACCAAATGAGTCTAAACTTGATGGAGGTTCAAAATATGGATCAAGGTCACAGAGGTCACTTAGGGGTCATTGAGTGAATTTTTCAGAATTGCTGGAAATCACATTTTTGACCCCTAAAGTATTCCTGACGTACACACATGCAATTTGACGAAAAAAAAGTGGGCATGGCCATAAATTTTGAAAGTGGGTCACGCCCATATCTCAGGTGTGGTATGACCTACGGACCTGGGACCAACACCAAATGAGTCGACACTCGATGGAGGTTCAAAATATGGGTCAAGGTCACGGAGGTCAACTAGGGGTCATTGAGTGCATTTTTCAGAATTGCTGGAAATCACATTTTTTGACCCCTAAAGTATTCCTGACGTACACACATGCACTTTGATGTAAAAAAGTGGGCGTGACCAAATTTTTTGAAAGTGGGTCATGCCCATATCTCAAGCATGGTATGACCTACGGACCTGGGACCAACACCACATGAGTCAGCACTTGATGGAGGTTCAAAATATGGGTCAAGGTCACGGAGGTCACCTAGGGGTCATTGAGTGCATTTATCATAATTGCAGGAAATCACATTTTTGGCCCTCCAAGGCATTCCTGAGATTCATACATGCATTTTTACGTTAAAAACGTGGGCATGGCCCTAAAATTTGAAAGTGGGTCACGCTAATATCTCAAGCATGGTATGATGAATGGACCTGGGACTAACACCAAATGAGTCGACACTTGATGGAGATTCAAAATATGGGTCAGGGTCAAGGAGGTCACCTAGGGGTCATTAAGTGCATTTTTCATAATTGCTGGAAATCACATTTTTTGACCCTCCAAAGCATTCCTGAGGTCCATACTTGCATTTTTATGTTAAAAATTGGGCGTAGCCAACATTTTTAAAAGTGGGTCATGATCAATCTCAATCGTGGTATGATGAATGGACCTGGAACTAACACCAAATGAGTCGACACTTGATGGAAATTCAAAATATGGGTCAAGGTCATGGAGGTCACCTAGGGGTCCGCCTAAAAGAGGTCACCAAAGTCATCAAGTGCGTGTTATTCAGGAATACTGGGAAATGAATTTTATTACACCTTAATGCATTTCTAAAGTTTATGAACATATTTCATCACTCAAATTAGTGGGCAGAGCCAAAAATGTCCATTTCTGATTCGAGTATCGAACCTTTTGAATGCTGGTCACATATATGCCTTTTCTGGTTTCTTATAAATAATTGTTCTGATTCCAGTATGAATATCTGTAAATACTGTTAACGAAAACCCATTTCTGATTTGTTTAAAAATATTTTACTCCTGAAAATAAGCCTCCATAAATTCTCTTTCTTTATAGTTTATTCCAGATCCTTTAACCCTTTTCACACAGACTTGAATTTACTGGGTGCAGTTAATTCTGTTTCTCTAGTTTACTAATAGTTTGTTGCGAATGTCCTAAATAGTAACAGAAAAAGGTTATTGGGGAGAAACATGCTAACCATTTATTCCAATGCTTATCAGGTTTCAGAGGATAAATTAATGTAGGCCATTTTGTACTCGGCACATAAATTGTGTAAATTATAATAAAGGATAGAGAAGTGTTAGGAATTAAATGGAGAAACAAGTAGAGTAGTTCAGACACATTTTTGTTATGTAGAAAGTGTAAATAACAGCCCAGAGTCGGGCCAGTCTTGAGTGTATTATTTGTCTGAAATTATTGGTGACCGATTGATCAGAAATGTGTAAAATATTGTGTTTAATGAGAAGTGTTGAGACGGAATTATAAAATGTTTTTATGTATAGGATGCAGTTAACCTTGTCTCGGAGCAAGTGAAGTAAATTTGGCCTGGGGAACGGGTCAACTCGCCCTCGGGTCATGTCGCCCTCGGGTAAAGTCGTCCCGGATCAAGTCGCCCCGGGTCAACTCGCCCCGGGTCAAGTCGCCCTCAGTTGAAAAAACGTAACTCTAGTTATATCAGCATTTTTTTTTATTTTAATACTATAATCTATTATTTTATTTATTATGAAGTCCAGCCAGACCAGCATTTTTTATTTCCATAATATATATTTTATTATTTTACAATATAAATTACAATATAAAGTTGGTTACAGCACTCGTACAAAACAAATAAAGACACATTTATACTAATTAAACATGAAAATGTATTGAAAATGCCGAAAAATATATGACGAACAATGGGGAAGTAAAACCTATTTCCTTTTCGCCGAGGAATGGGGTGTAACAGGAGGAGAGATAAGTGTGGGAGTCGGGGTTCGAACCGTCGACCTCTAGCACACAATGTGACTGATTTACCACGAGACTAAGAGATCCGGACCAACCAGGCTGGTTGGTAAATGACCTTGATACCCCGACCGCTACACTACTCTCCCCTTCTTTTGAGATTCACCACATGAGAATCTCACCCAAGTTCCTCCCTCAGAGTGGTCGAAACACCCACAGTGCCACCTACTGCTGAGGATCGGACGAGCCCCCAAATGTAACAGGAGGAGAGATAAGTGCGGGAGCCGGGGTTCGAACCGTCGATCTCTAGCACACAATGCGACCGATTTACCACGAGACTAAGAGATCCGGACCAATCAGCCCAGTTGGTAATTGACCTTTATACCTCGACCGCTACAGGGGAAACGTTTCTTTTTTCCGAAGTTCAATCGAGAAAATGTATTGAAATCACAAATGATTTTCGTCGAGGAATATCATGCGGAATGGGGAAAAGTAGGTTCGGATTTTAATACATTTTTGGAACTCAGGAAAAGACAAATGAAAGGCAAGATGCATTTCGTTTGTTTTTTCCGAAGTTCAAGAAAATGAGGAATAGGGAAATGTAGGTTCAGATTTTAATACATTTTATGTTGATCAAGTTCTGAATAATGAATGAATGAAAGGTTTTAGCACGCCGAAGGGGCACAGGAACGATGTGGGATTTACAAATCCCTTGCAACCAGGTTAACCTTATTTTATTTCACTTGGATCATACATGAATAATGAATAATAATATATATGCATACATATTTACACATAGTTACGCTTGTGAATAAATTTTCGAACATTTGCGCAAGAAACATGAAACAATCAGCCACACAATCAATCTCCAATAAACACCAACTGGTATGTGATTACTGTAAAAACAAATATCTTGACTGTTAACAAAAAAATAATTCATCAAAGATGTTTTTGAAGAACCGCTATTCAGTTTGAGTAATTCGCGTCAACTCGGTCCCTGTAGATTTGTTTTTTATTCAATCATTGTATCGTCTGCCTTCAAGATGTTAGAATGTTGTGTTTATGTGCTCCCTGTTATTCAATGGGTTTTCTATGAAAGGTTTTAAGTTTTTGATTCTTGGATTTTCTAAAAGGATGATTAAAAATTTTGAGGGTTAGTACTTCAGTTACTATTTTTCAGTTTTCAATTTTTCTCGGCAATTTAACCCAAAAAAAATTACCCCTCCCCCAATTTTGTAAAAAAAATTACCCACCCCCCCCCCCCCCAAAATTTCCCGGGTCAACTCGCCCCTCAAATGCGGGTCAACTCGCCCCCGTTCGGGGGCGAGTTGACCCGGGAAAATTGGCGAGAGCGAGTTGACCCGAGGGCGAGTTGACCTGGAACCTTTGGCCTGTGGCCCAATTTCTTTGGCTCGCTCAGGAACAAGCTTTTTCTACTATGGTTCTAGATTAAAAACGGAACTATTTGAAACTCCAGTATCCTGATTTGTGTGTAGATAAATGGTTGTGTAACAGTAGCGCACCCACAGTGCTACTAAATTCCCCAAATTCAGTTAGCTTCCTGAGTCATGGCAATTCCGAACTACTGTAGGCTAAGTCCAAAGTACAATAACACAAAAATTCAATAATAACTTAAGTTTATTCATGAATGAAGAAAAATGTATGGATTAATCACTATCCACTGCTGATTCAGTCAATAAGCCCAATCTTTTGATAGAAAAAAATCACTAAATTATGATAATTAACATAATAGTTCACAATTTACCCCAAACTGGGTGTCCATATCCATGTGATGCAACTTGTAAGCAAAAGCCCAACTTATACTGGAGTGTAACCCTACTATTTCATGTTAAGGAATGGAACTCTCCCTAAGTAAAACAACATGTGAGGGGGTTTCTAAAAGAACTGACCTAAAAAGCAGAGAACGTCCAGGTTTGATGTAAACCGTCAGACACTTTATTTCTGATAAAACAGTGGTATTTATACTCTATCCAGGTGTATTACACCCAATAAATACCAAGTTAAGACTGTACCAATGATTGACAATGATACAGTAACTGGCCAATGACAGTCAGATTTTGTTATTTTATACAAGCCAGTCAAAGTCGTCAAAACATTTTGGAAAGCGAAAGTAGAATTACCGAAAATGAATACTGCAAACACGTCAACAACACGAATCTGTGTGACCAATAAAGTTGTTGATAATACTTAAAATATATATCTTTTGGAATGCAAGTACAGATATAAAACAATTTATTCACTGATACTATTTTTTGAAAACCATCTCTGTTACATTCCCCCACCTTAAAGACCTAAAAAACTTGAGGTCTCAATAAAAAAAAATCCCAATATCATTATCAAAAGACAAGGCAGATTGACAAAAATCAGCAGTGGTCAGAGAAAGCTCCAAAATGTTGCCTAAAAAAAAATACCAAAAATACAAATTACTCAATTCTGCTCTTCTTTAAGTTTAAAGCCACACCATGCCACCAATTTGTCTGCGGGTCTATTTCTGTAGTCATAACTGTAAGTCCATCACTAGGACTTTTATGAAATTTGAGAACTTTATCACGGCAGTTTGTTCGGGAATCATCATGAAGATCATATGTTAATGGTGGAAATATGAAGTCATCAGCAGTGTCTCCCAGAGATGTCACAATTCTTGGAGGCAGCAGAGAACCAGGGTCAATGAATTTTGAATTTTCTACTTCACGAGATACAGTATGGTTGATAGAAGATATGTCTGAAGGATGAACTTTCTTGATGTGTGATGTGATATTGCATTTTTGTGGATGGCGTTTGGTACATTTTTCTACAGGACAGAAGAACATGTTGACAGATAAACGATGAATTGTCTTCCAATGTCTAATGAATGTAGAATGAGAATTGAAGTGATGATTTCTGGATGAACATTCAGGCACATAACATGTCATTCCAACTGATGGCCATACAGGTCGCAAATCTTCGTCCAAACTCTGCAATTCTCTCTCTTGGACTTCCAACTCAATAAACTCACTCATCTTGTATATTGCACTGGAATAAAGATGTCACAATAAATGACACTTTCAGGAACATATGTTGGTAAACCAACATTCTCTGTCAAAATGACATAGTTTGTAAGGTATGTTGGTTAACCAACAGTCTCTAATAAGATATTACATTTGGGCTGTTTATTATTATTATTATTATTATTATTATTATTATTATTATTATTTATCATTATTGACAGGGCTTGGTTGATTATATAGCTTTATTACTTTCTAACAGCTTAGCAATAGTTCCCCAATCATACCAAGCATTCATAGTATTGAATTATCCCTTCAGGGGCTAGTACAAATGTTTTATACAAGCTACGGATCACCAATCACTCATTGTTGATACTCTCACTTGAAACATAACAAATCCCCCACAGGATAAGTAAAATATTAAGAGGCCTTTAAGCAAACTTAATTAACAGTGCATCATATTCTCAGCTACGGAATATTTTACCAAAATTACTCTCACTAAGAACTACTGTCAAACTTAAACTTACATAACTTTAATATTAATTGTGAATTAATGTATATCTTATTATTATTTTTTATTTATTTATTTATTTATTTATTTATTTATTTTTTCCTCTTAAACTTTAATTGGGTTTAATTTACAGCCCAATCAAATACTCCCAAAAATGCAGTCCATCCTAAAACCTCCACACCACTGAACAATCACAAGCCACTTTTGTTCTGATGTTAACACTTCACTTTAAATAAGAGAATTCATTCATTTATTCATTTAATTAATTTCACTCATCAACCACCCTCATTTCTCCCATTTCTTTAAACCTCAGTCTATTGAAATATTAAAATTTTAATATATACATATTTACATGTTTGATCTGGCGGTCTACAATGCCTACTCAGGAGAATATATGAGAGGCTTATGAACCTCTCTGCCAAACCTGGTCCTCTTAGGGGTTTGGGGTTTATTCCTATTTGGAAAACTATCCAAAATTACTTGCTCTTCATCAGTTTCACTGTCTTGTTCAAGAATCTGAGACTTTCCTGTATGAGAAGTCAACTCATACCCTCCTGATTCAGCTAAACTCTCATCTAGTCTCCAATCATCAAGTGGGTTAACACCTTCGTACTGTTTTAAATGATCAACATGCACAATTGCTTTTTTATAAGGATTTTTCTGAATTTTGTACAGAACTTCCGAAATACATTGTAATACCAAATAGGGTCCAGTCCAACCCATTCCAAGTTTTACATTAGCTTGTGGTGGATACCAACGCCAAACACAATCACCCTCTTTAAACTGTCTTATTTTTAAATGTTTATCATAATATTTTTTCTGTCTCACTGCAGATTTTTGTAAATGTTGATAAGCAAATTCATAAGCTCTAGTCATGCTACTTTCAACCCAAAACACATATTCTATTGGGCAACAAGGTTCAAAAGAGTCAGGTGCTTCACCAACCATTAAATCAAGAGGAAGTTTTATCTCTCTACCAAACATAAGAAGATTAGGGCTATTACTAGTGCTCTCATGACATGTGGCTCTATAAGCCATTAAAACATAAGGTAAATGGTCGTCCCAATCTGATCTATGTTCATTTACAAAAACTTTTAACATCTGCTGAAGAGTCTTATTGAAACGTTCTACTAGTCCATCTGATTGAGGCCTATATGGACATGTACGAGTCTTTTCAATGTCTAATTTTTCACACATAATTTTATATAACTCCGATTCAAATTCCCGACCCTGATCAGTATGAATAATATTTGGTGTCCCAAATCGACAAATCACCTGAGTAACAATCTTATCGGCTACAGTAAGTGCTGTGTGATTCGGAACAGCAAAAGCTTCTACCCATTTGGTAAAATAGTCACAAACAACTATAATATATTCATTGCCATTTTCAGTAAGAGGACAGTTTCCAACAATATCTATAGCAATTCGATCCATTGGTGCACCAGCTATTCTTTGTTGTAACATTGCTTTACCCATCCCAGGACCTGGCTTACACCTAGAACAGCTATCACACTGTTTACACCATTTAACAATATCAGAGGTCATTCTTGGCCACCAAAATCTCTGTTGAATGGAATGCATTGTTTTGTCCCTACCTAGGTGACCTGCAATTCTTTTACAGTGTAGCTCATTAAAAATTGTTTTTCTAATTTCCAAAGGAGCAACAAGTAATAACTTTGTACCATACTCGGTTAACCATTTATAATGAAGTAAACCATTATGAACCTCTAATATTTCCCACATTCCCCATAGTGTCCGTACATCATGAGAAAATTGTTCAACCTGGTATGGTTTGGGCTTAATTTCAAAAGTATCTTTAAGTTCTAACATTCTGCCAATGGTAATGTCTTCTTTTTGCATTTTATCTAGTAGTTCCGTTGACCATTTAGGTAACCAATTGGGACCTGAACTTTCAATTTCCAAACTAATATCCTTAACTAAAGGATTGTTTACAACTTGAGACATGTTCTTAGCTCTCCTTGTAACAACAGGTGCAACCATAGATCGTTTAATACAATCGTCTTTGGCTATGGCACCTTTACATTGAGGCTTAGAAACCTACAATTATCAGGGCAGTTACTACGTTTGCAATGCTTATATGGAAGTCTGGACAAACTCTCTGCATTAGTGTGGTAAGCACCTTTCCGATGCTGAAAACTGTAGTTATATGTATCTATAATTGATATCCACCTAGCAACCATTCCTTCAGGATTCTTAAAAATTTTGAAACCAAATTAAGGAGGCATGGTCAGTCCTAATAACAAACTTTCTTCCCAATAAATATGGTCTAAAATATTTAATAAAAGTAACTACAGCCAAAAGTTCTCTATATGTTGTACAATATTGTCTCTGTGATGGGCTTAATGTCTTACTAGCATAAGCAATAACCCTCTCCTCTCCATCCTGTACTTGAGATAGTACAGCACCAAGCACCGTTTGACTAGCATCGGTATCCAAGATGAATGTTCCCTCTCTCCTAGGGCAAGACAAAATTGGAGCTGAAATAAGTAAATTTCTTAAAGTCTCAAATGCTTCTTGGCACTGTTTGGTCCAAACAAATTCCTTCAAATATTTCTTTGTAAGGGCAGTAAGTGGAGATGATATAGTGGAAAACTTTGGTATGAATCGTCTATAATACCATACAAATCCCAGAAAACTTCTAAGCTCTCCAACATTAGTCGGAACAGGCCAGGTTTTGACCGTCTCTATTTTCTCAATGTCACAACTAATGCCATCTGCAGATACCACATGTCCTAAAAATTTGACTTTAGATTGAAACAAAACATATTTCTTTGGCTTCAGCTTTAGATTAGCCTCACGAAAACTATCAAACACAAGTCTCAAATTGTTCAAAGTTTTCTCAAAAGTCTTACCATAAACAATTATATCATCAAGGTAACAAAAACATTGTTCCCATTGAAGTCCTCTCAAAACCAATTTCATTAATCTCTCAAAACATGCAGGTGCATTAAAAAGTCCAAACGGCATTACATTAAACTGATATAACCCTTTAAATGTTGAAAAAGCTGTCTTTGGCTTATCAGATTCATTCATTTCACACTGCCAGTAACCTGATGCCAAATCAAGGGTACAAAACCATTTTGAACCAGCAAGAGCATCAAAGCATTCATCAATTCTTGGTAAAGGATAAGCATCTTTTCTAGTTATGGAATTTAATGCCCTATAATCCACACAAAAACATACTGATTTGTCGGGCTTTGTCACTAAAAGTACAGGTGATGACCAAGGGCTAGAACTAGGTTCAATAATACCATCCTCCAACATTTTAACAATTTCCTTGTCAAGAACTTCCCTTTGTGTTACTGCCATTCTTTGAGAAGGAATCTTAATTGGCCGATTATTGCCCACATCAATCTTATGTTTAACCAGTTGTGTTCGACCCAACTTTCCATCAGGACCAACAAAAATATCACAATATTGCGACAATAGCTCTTCCAACTGTACTCTCTGATCAGGGGTTAAATGTTTAGAAGCAGTTTTAATTAAAGGCTTTAAATGATCTGGAACACAGTTCAATGAGAACTGCCTCTGTTCAGAACCAAGAACTACATCTGAACTATATATATCTTTAACTGGCTGAAGAGTGGCAACAGTCAAATTTTTATTCAATTTTACAGGTTCATCTGTAATATTAATAACAGAAATTCCAACTCTAGTCTTACCAGACTCAATCAAAGCTCTTGCAGCTAACACGCCACTTTTTACTAACAACTTAACAGGTTCTATCAGAAAAAAACTGGAAAATTTGTTATCATGCTTCTCAAGTTTCAAAGAAATAATCATTTCCGAGGAGGGTGGAACAGTTACAGTCTTTGCTACTTTCACTCTAGAACAAAACAAAGAAGATTCTCTTTTTAGCTGAAGATACTTGTCACCTATTACCATGCCGTCTTTTGAAATTTTCAAAGCTATATCATTATCCTCAAGAAAATCCATTCCTAAAATCCCTGATAACCTCATATCAGCTACAATAAAGTCTTGTTCAAAAAGACTGTCTCCAATAGAAAAAGACAAACAGATTTGACCATATACTCCCAGTTGACCTCCATTTGCTACACTAATAACTTGATCAAAGTCTTTAAGATATGACCCTTTCAAATTTAAAGCATCAAACGTATGTTTGGACAATAGGCTAACAGCTGATCCAGTATCTACCAAGAGAGTACAAGGTGTTCCAGCAAACATAACTGGGGCATAAAGACATGACTGTGTTATACTATTTTTCTGTTTAAGTGGCTGTGGTGAATCTTCTTTTTGGGTGGCGTTTCCAGCCTCTAACACAACCCTTGGGCTTTTACCTGAGACTGTTTTGCTTTATGTTTATCAGTTTCAATCTTTTTCTGAGGACAATCATATGATAAATGATCATTTTTATGACAAATGAAGAACTCCCGTTTATTTTTAAACGGTGTTGACTTTTTATTTTCCTTGCTTGACAAACTTGATAACTGACCAGATAATTTCTCAAAACAATCATTCATAAGTCGAGTAAGCTTCTCAATTTGCATTTGAGTATGCTGTATTAAATTGTAGTTTTCTGATACTCTATCACCAGGGGGGGTTGTCATCTTTTTCTTCCTGGACAGAATACAAGTTATCTTCCCTATTATACTGGGGTTTTGTAATATGTGAGCTCTCAAAAGCTTCATACTCGGTTGCCAAACCTATAACTGTTTCAAGAGATTTAGGATGCTGAAATTGTACATGTCTGTGAAGTTCAAAGTTTCTCAAACTATCTACAAATCTGTCTACTAACAATATTTCTTGGGCATCAGAAGGTAAGCTAGGATAAGCCAAGGAACATAATCGATGAAGAGCATACCCAAAATCTGCAAATGTTTCACCATTTTGTCGAGTACGAGCCCTAAATTCTAACTTATAGGCTAGCCCCTTCTCCTGTGGGTGGAATCTTTGGGCTATGATAGACTTAAGAACTTCATAATTATTCAGTTGATTGGGTTTTAAATCCCCTAATAACTTTTGTGCTGTCCCTCTTGAACTCATACAAAGTTGCTTTGCTTTTTCTTCCATTGTCCACCTATTCCAATCTGCTACTTGTTCAAACTGTACAAGAAAATCTCTCCTATCTACTGACTTGCCATCAAATTTATCAGGCTCTTTCTCTTTGCGTATCATTTGAACATAAGAAGGGGGTATCTTTGTTCTACGATCATGCCTTCCATAGGCATAATCATCATCATCTCTAAAAATACCTGGACCAGTAACACAACCTTCTGATCTGACCATATACCAATTCTTGACCTATTTTTGTCACTTCTATGTGGCAATGGGGAACTATCAAAACCAAGGCCCCTTCTCACATCTCCTATACCCAAACCAAGACCTGTATCAAATTTTTGGCAGAAATCTACAGGGGACTTTGAGTCTTTAACTTCTTCCAGAATAGTAGCATCTCTTGAAAAATTAGTAGTATCCACACTTTTCCTGGTGGACCTGGGTATATGCCTTTGCACAAGAGGAGTTTCAGGAATTACCTTATTTAACTCTCTATTCCAAGGGGTGGGTTCATGTACTACCTTCTCCCTCCCGATATCTAAGTATACGGATTCTGGAACATTCTGTTGCCTATCCATTCCCAGTATCCTAGGATCCACATAAAGCTTATCACTAACATGATCTAAAGACACCCCACTATCCTCCCTTTTCAAAGGTGTGGACGTTCTCGCTCATGCTCCTGACACATTTACCTCCCTTCCTTTATGAGAATAAAAATAATCCTCACATGACTGAAGAGGGTCCCTCCAAGATACCTTTGGAGTTCCCTGCTGAAGCAAAAGTGTACTTCTCTTCCCAGCTGCATCACAATCTCTAACTTTTGAAACATCAAATAATTTGTCAGAACTCCTTTTAGACCTAGCCCCAGAACTCTCAGAAAATGCCATAGTTTCCTTCAGGAATCCCGGATGAGCCCCCAATGTAACAGTAGTGCACCCACGGTGCTACTAAATTCCCCAAATTCAGTTAGCTTCCTGAGTCATGGCAATTCCGAGCTACTGTAGGCTAAGTCCAAAGTACAATAACACAAAAATTCAATAATAACTGAAGTTTATTCATGAATGAAGAAAAATGTATGGATTAATCACTATCCACTGCTGATTCAGTCAATAAGCCCAATCTTTTGATAGAAAAAATCACTAAATTATGATAATTAACATAATAGTTCACAATTTACCCCAAACTGGGTGACCATATCCATGTGATGCAACTGGTAAGCAAAAGCCCAACTTATACTGGAGTATAACCCTACTATTTCATGTTAAGGAATGGAACTCTCCCTAAGTAAAACAACATGTGAGGGGGTTTCTAAAAGAACTAACCTAAACAAGCAGAGAGCGTCCAGGTTTGATGTAAACCGTCAGACACTTTATTTCTGATAAAACAGTGGTATTTATACTCTATCCAGGTGTATTACACCCAATAAATACCAAGTTAAGACTGTACCAATGATTGACAACGATACAGTAACTGGCCAATGACAGATTTTGTTATTTTATACAAGCCAATCAGAGTCGTGAAAACATTTTGGAAAGCGAAAGCAGAATTACCGAAAATGAATACTGCAAACACGTCAACAACACGAATCTGTGTGACCAATAAAGTTGTTGATAATACTTAAAATATATATCTTTTGGAATGCAAGTACAGTTATAAAACAATTTATTCACTGATACTATTTTTTGAAAACCATCTCTGTTACAGTTGTTTGTGTGTTTATATATATTTTCCAATCGTACGATAGGTTCTAGAAGAAAACGTGTTTGGTCACATCACAGAATAATAACAATTGCTAATCAGAACATGGTAATTAAATATCAACACTTGCATGTAACTAAAATATCAAATAGGTCAAAGATGACCTGAATTCTGTAGCCTGATTTCTATGAAATCTTTGTTCTGTTATATATCTCAACTGAAGGAGCTCCTTGAGCTCTGTCGGTCGAGATATAACCGAATAAACCCGTAGTTATGGACTAGGAGCTAACCAGTTGTAGGGTACCATTGTTCTGTTATAGCTCAACTGAGGGAGCTCCCTGAGCTCTGTCAGTCGAGGTATAACCAAATGAACTGCTGGTTATGAACTGGAGATCATAGGATATCTTTGTTCTGTTATATCTCAACTACGGGAGCTCCCTGAGCTCTGTCGGTCGAGATATAACCGAATGAACCCGTAGTTTTGGACAGAAAGTCATAGGACACCTTTGTTCTGTTATATCTCAACTGAAGGAGCTCCCGGAGCTCTGTCGGTCGAGATATAACCGAATGAACATGTAGTTATATACCAGGAGCTAACAAGTACTGTAGCGATACAAGCTAGGCTTGTAGTTTTATATATTTATATTGAGAAATATTTTAGTTGTTGAATGAGCAATATGTTATTTGCACTCTAATGGTACAGCATATAAGTCTCTATAAGTGTTTTGATATTTGATTATTTAAAATTGCATTGTGTAGTTTGACCACTGTGTGTTATTTGTGAAATAAATAATTACAGCCGTATATTCTTTTCTTTGAAGCTAATTCCCCAGAATAGAGTGAGAAAAAGCACCCTCTCATATATCCTCAAATGGGCCTACCGAAATGAGTCGAAGAGTTGTTCGAGGAGTCACTCGAATGAGCAATTACTCGTTAGCTCATTTGCTCGATGGACTTCGAGTCGTTCAAGCAATGACTTCAGTAACAACTCGATAGCGTATTGGGTTTGGGAATGCTTTTGATATACACAAGGGAGATAACTTTGCATACAGATTATGGGAAATGAAGCAATCTGATTGGTTAATCAGCTTCCATAAAGTGAACTGATTGAATGATCTGGATAACTGAAACAAGAACAAGTGTTCTTGGAATAGGATACGAACTACTGGTATTACGTACCACCTTTCCAGTAACAGGATGATACAAAGCATTCGTAGGTTAATACTATCAACGGTTAAGATGGGACCTACAGGGGAATATACCAACCATACTCTGCTGCCATTCTATACTACCAGGCATTAACCCCATCCCAGAATACCGCTTGATAATATGAAGCACCTGGTGGATCAGTGGTACCAAGGGCTAACAAGAGACCTATAGGGGTATGTACAGCCTGTGCTATACTACTGTTCTGAACTACCAAGCACTACCCCCACCCCCCCACAATATCACTAGATCTACCATTGCATACTACATAAGTAGGTGGAAAGTGAGAGTTCATGGACACTTTTTCAAAAAACTGTACACGTACATGTACGTGTACCCCATAGGGATTTAGTGTTAAAATGTGTACAGAGTGTAAAAAACGTTGTTTGTACACGATGTCCCAGAATCCTTATCGTGTCCTAGACCGTTCAAACAGCCATTGGCGGACGAGTGCGAATTCGCTCAGGAGGAAAATGTACGAAATTCGAAGAAAAACATCAATTTAAAAGTTTTCTTGACGTTCCCATCGCGGATTAGACCTTTGATCGATCGTTGCGAAAGCTGGCAAAAACACTTTGAGAGTTCTAGGACAGCATTAAAAATGCGTTTTGAGAGTTCTGAGACACCAACGTTCGCGATCGCGTTTCAGACGGTCGGGGGTGCAATCCAATCAGTAAAAAACGATTGAGAGTTCTAGGACAGGAAAAATCGATCTCAAAACGTTTTCACGACGTTCGCCAATGGTGTAAAGTGGGTGTAAAGTGAAGTTACTCATCAACGATTTTTTTCCAAACTAAACGGAAAAAACCTGAGTTTGGAAAAATCCACTATGGCTATCCCCACTTCTGACATAAGTGGGGATACCCATAGTCGATTTTTCCAAACTCAACAGAAAAACCTGAGTTTTTGGAAAATCCCACGATGGGTATCTCCACTTTTACAGTATAAATAGAGCTCCTGCGCGCTACAATCATCAGTCTGTTTTATCAGGCTGACGAGCAGGTCACATTTCAAAGTGATTTTTACTGTATAAACTTACTGAGAACTCCATTTGTCATGCTTGAATGTATTACGTGTTTTCATACAATGAGTCAATTGTCAGTTAAATCATTTAACTGAAAAACTATTCTATGGATGAAAGCGGAAACAGTTCAAAAGATTAATTGATGTGATTTAAACACGTTTTGGAAAGCGTTACATTACTGATATGTTTACTTGAGATTTTGATTATTCAAGTTTTCCCTATGGCGAGAATAAGCACAGTTGCGATTTAACATGTTCGAGGGCAAAACGCATTTATTGAGGTTTCATTTGTAAAATGTTTTTTCCCTCAACTGGTTTTAGTTATATATATTAAAGACAGAAGATTTTATTTACTTAAAAACATAGAAATAACTACATTTAATTTTGAGAATAATAAAATAACCGACGTTACCACAATCTAAAAAGGAAATATTAATAATTTAGAGAACAAAAATGTTTTTTTACACTTCAAAGATTCCAAGCGAAGAGATGAACTCCTCGATGAATATGAACGAGTCAACAAAAGCATTCGATCTGCCGACAGAAGCAAACGATTAGGAGAGATGGAATTAAGATGAGAGACCACACAACTATTTAAACCTGTGACAGAGGTTCAGGAACGAAGCAAGAAGGAGATCGTTGATGAATTGAGACCCATAAAAGAAAGTTCTTTGAGAACGGGTTCATTGCCTGGCAGTTTTACAAGGGAGTTTTCCTTTCAAAGATCACCACCGGATTACGTTCCCATGAGAATCGAAACCGATGTGAGGGAGAGCGATGATGCAGCTTTGACTATCACCACTGATAGCATCTCATCATCCGAGGATGGTGGTAAGAGAGATCTGTTGTATGGAATTTACAGGGATTCTAGCGGTGGGACTTTAGTAGGCAACACTGAAGTGCAAGAGGATGATGATAATTTAATTGTCGGTTCGAATAGGTATGAATTAACTCCTGGACTGTGCAAATTGCTCCTTTTCAACAAGCCTGGAGATTACACGGATCAGGATTTCGACAATTATGGCGACATTCTGGTTCAGACCCACGCCATGAAGAGAAATAACGATGTCAGAGAGACCAGACCCAAAGCCAATAGGGGTTACAAGTGGACGAAGGTGGTGAAACCCATATGGGATATGAATAAGAAATTCGTTGAATCGGTGACTGGACGCTCTGTCTCAGAGATTGAGATTGTTGATGGCTAGTCGGCGTGCTGGTAATACTGCAGTGGATAATGATATAGTGAGCATATGCGACGAATTGTTGAGGCAGAAGGTCTTGAATAGACGAGATTATAAAAGCCTGATGAACGGATTGAAGAATTGATATATATATACAGAAGTGTACTCTCATCAAGGCAGTGGTTCGATCCCCATCGGCATCAGAATCTTTCATCCTAAAAAATGCATAACAGAAGTGCCGAATTCTGTATTCTGTACCGTAAGCGGGAAATTTGAAAAAGAGATTGATTCTCACTGATTTCATCTGCATTACATGGTATAATTCATTGTAAACAACTAATTCTGGGGGATACCGAGTAATTTCGTGTGGACTGTGCCAGTTTCATGGACGCTCGATCAGCTAGCATGCCTTTTTTGGGGCTTGTCGGTAGTCGAGTGGTCTATGGCGCTGGTCCAGTTTCGCTAGGCGATTGGTGCCGCAGAAGTGTACTCTCATCAAGGCAGTGGTTCGATCCCCATCGGCGTCAGAATCTTTCATCCTAAAAAATGCATAACAGAAGTGCCGAATTCTGTATTCTGTACCGTAAGCGGGAAATTTGAAAAAGAGATTGATTCTCACTGATTTCATCTGCATTACATGGTATAATTCATTTAAACAACTAATTCTGGGGGATACCGAGTAATTTCGTGTGGACTGTGCCAGTTTCATGGACGCTCCATCTGCTAGCATGCCTTTTTTGGGGCTTGTCGGTAGTCGAGTGGTCTATGGCGCTGGTCCAGTTTCGCTAGGTGATTGGTGCCGCAGAAGTGTACTCTCATCAAGGCAGTGGTTCGATCCCCATCGGCGTCAGAATCTTTCATCCTATATATATATATATATATATATATATATATATATATATATATATATATATATATATATATATAGATATATATATATACATATATATATATATATATATATATATATATATATATATATATATATATATATATATATATATAAAATAAGTAGAGAGAACAAACAAACGATTTACGAGCGAAAAAAAAACAAAATATATATTATAAAATAAAAATATGTTGGTGATAAAGAACAGGGGATACGTTAGAACTTACGTTCAAGGCGGTTCTGGCATCGTTGATTCTATAATGCGAGCGTTCACGAGCAATGCAGGTAGAAAACTCACATCAACCGCATTTGAGGTCGGTAAGAAGACGGCTGTGGATGCTGGTAAGAAAGGCGCTTCCGAAGCTAGTGGTAGGATGGCTTCAAGAGGGCAACTGACGTGTTGATCGACAAGTTTATCAGTGCGCCGGCAAAGTGAGCTACATTAGAGCGATCGTTGGAAAGATTTTAAGGATGCTGTGATATCCATACAAGATTTTAGCCAAAATGGATCTGGATTGAAGAGAACTCGCGACGGTGTAATATAAATAAATAATAATATTTATAAAACTGAGTTTGAAAAAGACATAAAAATTGTGTTTGAAAATCTAAAAAATAAAAAAAATAAAAAAAAGATGAACATTAAAGATATGTCTTGGAACGACGCCGTGATCAAGAGGCCGAATAACGAGTTCTTTCCCAAAAGCATCAGAGGCGTGATAGTGGGAAAATCAAATTGTGGAAAGGCCAATCTGTTGATGAATCTGTTGTCACAACACGACTGCTTGGATTACGACAGATTATTCGTGTTTGGCAAGAGTTTGTTTCAACCTGAATACAGATTGCTTTGAGAGTGCATGGATCATAGATTGCCCAAGGAGTCATAGCCAGAATTTTTAATAGTGAAGCTTCTCTTTCCACCATTTTGGACTGTGCGGTGATGGAATTGATGAAGAGAAATGCGTCTTCGAACGTCGAATGTCAATTTTATGAGAACGCTAGCGACGTTCCAGATCCTAGAGAATTGAAATCGGAAGATAAGAATCTCATGATTTTCAATGATCTGCTTTTGGAGAGACAGAACTGATGCGAATCATATTACGTTAGAGGTCGTCACAGCAATGTGGACTGCTTCTACCTGTCACAGTTTTTTTTGGACTGCCCAGACAGACGATAAGGGAGAATGCTAATTTCCTGTGTCTCTATCGCCAGGATCTCAAGAATCTCAATCACATCTACGGAGATCACATCGCAAACAACATGAGCATGGCAGAATTCAGGAGATTCTGCAAGAGGGTTTGGGATGGAGGACTTTACAATTTCGTCATGATCGATTTGACTAGTGAATTTAATCGCGGAAAATATCGGAGCGGATTTGACAAGTTTTATGTTTCTGATGATAATAAAATAGAGAGCGAAAACAAAAATTAGAAAATAATAATAAATCATCAATAATTTAGTTTTGAAAAAATAAATAAAAATATAATGTTCAAACAAGGAGAATTGTTTGAACGGATAGCCAAGAATATGGCTGCAAAACAATCCATTCAAATTGTGGTGAGTGTCGATTCGACTCGATTCGCCATGAAATTCGAACCTTCCATCGAATTGAATAGAGAGAAAAGATACGAGATGGCATTGGTGAATCTGGAGACTTATTATTCCTTTCCCAACATCACCAAAAAGAATAACTCGTTCAAGTATTCCGACGGAGTGGATTGGTTGGAGATTCGAATTCCCAAAGGAAGTTATGACATAGACGATTTGAACAATTACATTCAGACGCAAATGAAGTCGGATGGAAAAGGAAGCAACCAGATCAGACTCGCTCCCAACCCTAATACCCTACAGACGATGTTGGATTTGGAAGATAATTTTCGAGTGGATTTCAACACGGACGATTCTATAGGCAAGATGCTGGGATTTGATCGAAAGATGTATCAAGGCCATGTGGCATCTGAAAATATGGTTGACATTCTCGCAGTCAATAGCATTCTGGTGAATGTGGACGTGATTGCTGGAAGCTACGTGAATGGTAGCGCTCAACCGACGATCTATTCCTTCTATCCAAACGTGTTGCCGGGTTATAAAATCGTGGGACGACCTCGAAATTTAGTTTATCTACCCATGATTTTAGACACGTTGTATAGTCTCAAAACCACGTTGACGGATCAAAATGGTGAACTGTTAGATCTTCGTGGAGAGAGGGTGACGATACAATTTCACATAAGAGAAATATAAAAAAGCAAAAAAAAAAAAAATATTGTGTATATATATAAATAAGAAAATAAAATAAACGCAATATTAATTTACAAAAATTATTTAATATATATAATTATCATTAAGACAAAAAACAACTGAACAAAATATATTTAAAAAAAAAGAAATATGACTGAATACGTGGTTAAAAACATGAACATATCCAAAGGACAGAGGGGGAAACTTGAGAGAGCGTTAACTTGAGGCGAGCCGGTGAGATTCAAATTCACTCACAAAGATCTGACGAGTGGCGGTAACGATCAAATCGCCTGGACCAGAACTGAAATCAAAAGGATGGATAAAGTGATTCATGATAGAAGAGGGTTGAGGGTGAGATTGAGTCCCGCTCAATTGAAATACAATTTGAGAATGAAAGGCGTTCTCCTACCGCTATGGGCAGGAATCGCTGCAAAAGCATTGCCCTTTTCCGCGAAAGCATTGCCCTTTCTCGTTCAGACTCTCGGCGTGGGAGCTCTCTCGGGACTCGCAAGTTCGGCAGTTGAGAAATTAATGGCTGGCAGCAGACTGTTTTTGAAGAAGGGAGGAACCGTGTGTTGCTTCCACATAGACAACAATGGTGAAGGATTGTATCTAGAACCTGCTAGTGGTGACAACTCTTTCAGTGGAAACGGTCTCTATCTGAAGAGTGGACGGAACGTTGAGCGACTCGGTAAGGGTTTGCTGTTTGGTGAGAATTCGCAGTTTAAGAATATATCAATTTTGAGTATGTTATTATGAAATAAAAAATTATATAATTATATAAAATATAAAAATATGGATAAAAAGGTAGACTTTTTTTTTTTGAACGATGATGATGAATATCACAGGATAGAGTGGGAAAAAGATGTGGAAAAACAATTGAATGCTAATGATGGATATCTTAAGAAAGAACTGAAAAAAAGAGTTTAAAAAAGATTGGGATAGATGGCGGAAATTAAAAGGAAGAAGAAGAATGAGTTGTTTTCCACCATCACCACTACCTTCTGAAGAGAATGGTAATGATGTGAGTGTTGCCAAGAGATGCACCACATTCGTTCATAATTATGATAGAGAGAAACAAATGTGTTATAAAAAACATAATATATCACAAAAAAAAGAAAAGAAGAATCGACACTGAAATTTGAGAAAAAAGGAGACGTTATTATAATATATATGGGCGATAGTGAAGAAGAAGAAGAAGAAGAAGAAGAAGAAGAAGGAGGAAAACAAAAAAAAGTTATGAGATCTAGAGATGTTCAACCTCTCTCGATCTCATTACTTTTGTTTCCCTTCTTCTTCGCTAAAATCAGTCTCTCTTTTGTTTTTATATTTCCAGGTCCGTTATTAGCATGCTGACGGTTGTGTCTTCTCCGTTTTCGCAAATGTGTTGAATGTTTATCTTTACTTTTGCGAGTTTTTTTTACTTCAGTCAACGCGCTCTTACCACCCGATTTGTTTACAAGTTCGAGAGAGATTTTTGCACATATGTAACTTCCGTAGGGCAACGACAAATCGCTCTTGTCAAATTCTCTGTCTTCAGGGACGATGATATTGTGTAGATCGCTTTCATACTCGTAAAACAAATCGAGCGTGGCTTCATCCAATTTCAAAGGCATGCTATATTTGTCGTATTTGTGCTGTAAGCCCTTCATCTCGACCTCGTTCAATTTGATGGCGTTGTGTCATTGTAATCTGTAGATTTTACAACCGAGTTTCTTACACGTTTCGACTTGTTTCAATTTCAATTCGCATCTTTTAGGTGTTGTTGTCATGATTGATTATTTGTTTTATGAATTATTGCAAATAATATATATTTTTTGAATTTTGTGTTTAAATAATAATTTGTGAAAAGTTTGTTTTTTTCTCTCTCTATATATATATATATACCAAAAAGTTTTTAATTTTAATTTTCTTTAATGTGAAATTTTTTTTTGGTAAAAGTGTTTTTTTCTCTTTATATATATAAATAAAATGTTTAATTTTAATGTCCTTTTTTCTCATATTAATTCAATTTTTTCTCACGCTAAGGAACATAAAAAATTGATTAATTTCATAAAAAAAAAATTTTTGAGGGAATTAAAACATATATATAAAAAGACTATTTTAAAACTTTTTAACAAATTATTATTTAAATACAAAATTAAAAAAAAATATATTCTTACAAATGAAGCAAACAAATAAAAAAATGAAAAATTTTGATGAGTATACCGTACCTCAGTTAAACGAGATTTGTAAAGAATTAAAAATTTCAAATTTCAGAAATCATAGAACCAAATCAAAAAAATTAATGCCATACAGGAGTATCATTCGCGAGGCGATGGAAAGAAAAAAATCAAAAGGTCGAAAGTGAACAAACTTAAACAGATTCAAATTGCGAAAACAAATAAGCCGATTGCAGTAACACCTGATGATAGAAAACGAAACGTGGAGCATGATGAAATTAGATAGATCATGCGCGAGGAGTTATGTAGTTTGCTTGATAAAAAGGCAAACGAAATGCCAATAGCAACAACATTAAAAAACGCCTCGGTTGTGAAAAATGAGAAGAAAAAGGTGGTAAAGGGAATCGAAATGCCAACATCGAAAAAAAACAAACCCGTTTCGGTTGCGAAAAATAAGAAGACTATCAAACGAAAAGCCGTCGAAGAACTTCAAGTTTCAAAGGAAAATAAAAAAAACTAAAATGAAAACAAGTGATGCGGTTCAGAATCTAGACAAACAAATGAAATTCGATGAGCAATCGACAAAGGGAAAGGAGAAGAGTATGTAGCACGACTCATCATGGAAGCATACCAATCGAATCCCGTAGAACGGGAGAGTGTGATCAAAGGCATTTTTAAAACTTTTAACGTGGTTCCCTCGTTCAAGAAAGTTGATCCGAAATTGTTCATGGAATGGGTGAAGAAAAAAGTATTGGATTTGTTTCACAAACACATGGACGTGGGACTAAAAATTAAGATGATACTCCATTGCTTGATGAATAAAATGTAAACTCCGGCGAGAGCATCGTGAAAACTGCATATTTCAGATCTAATGTCCAACCCGTATTTCGAGGTTCAGATTTATCAGATTTTTTCGAAACTATGAAAGACAAGATGTTGACATCTCTCGCGAATTATCAACATGAAGGTAGTAATTGGACGTTCGATGAGGTATTGAATCTCGAAATTCATCCAACTCAAAATGATTTGTTGAAAGCGTCTTCCTATGTGGAGTTACCGTATTTCTTAGCTAAAAAAAAAACTGTGGTCAACGTGAGAAATAAAGATGATCAGTGTTTTAAATGGGCAGTCACCTCTGCTTTATACCCTGTCAAAATCTATCCAGAGAGAGTTTCTCGTTACGAGGAGACTTCTAAAAATCTCAATTGGACCGGAGTGACTTTTCCAACGCCGTTAAAACACATCAAACGTTTCGAGGTTCAAAATCCCACCGTAGCAGTGAACGTCTTGGGATACGACGAGGAAAAATGAACGATTTATCCTCTCAGACAGACTTCGTATCTCGGAAGAGAAAAGACGATTATTTTAGAATTGAATGCGAATGGTGACAATCGTCATTATAGTTGAGTTAAACATCCGAGCCAATTACTGTTGAGCCAGAGTAGTAAACATAATGGTGAGATATATTTATGTTGCAACTGCATGAATGCATTTCACAACGAAAAAATGTTAGCGAAACATCAGGAATATTGCAACAAAAATCAAGGTGTCACTGTTGAAATGCCTAAACCAAAACCATCGTGAACTTTCGAAATCACAATAGAAGGTTAAAAGTACCATTCGTCGTGTACGCCGATTTCGAATGATTCACCGTGAAAATTTCCTGCCAACCCGACACTCTTCAAAGTTACGTCGAAAGATATCAAAAACACATGCCTTCGGGCTATTGCATTTACGTGAAATGTGCTTTCAACTCACAACACAACATGGGTCCCCTCACCTACAGGAAACGGTGCAAAGACGACGACGTGGCTCAAAGGTTCGTGGAAGAGTTAGAATCAAAAATTCAAATTTTATATGATAAATTCAAAACTCCAGCAAAAATGATCATCACGCGAGAAAAGCAGGACGAAAATAACAGAGCCATCGAATGTCACATATGCAGACAATCGTTCGACGAGAATTCGGAGGAAAATAAGAAGGTCAGAGACCACGATCATTACACGGGTCTGTATCGCGGTCCGGCTCACAGTAAGTGTAATTTAAAATATCGAGATGCCATTTTCTATCTGGTGATATTTCACAATCTCTTGGGTTATGACAGTCATCTGTTCGTGAAAAATCTCGGCACCTCCCACGAAGAATTAAATTGCATCACGAACAGCGAAGAAAGATACATTTCCTTCACAAAATGGAAGGTCGTGGAGAAGAAAAGAGTATTTGATGGAGAGACGTTGGAAGAAAAAATGAAATCCATTCATAGAGGCATATGTTTCATCGGCAGTTTTAAATTCATGTTGACCGCTGTGGAAAAATTAGTCAATAACATGAGCAAGGATAAATTTAAAATCACGGGCGAACACTTCGGAGAACGAGTAGACACCATGTTGAGGAAAGGAGTCTATCCTTACGATTACATGAATGATCTAAAGAGATTCGATGACACCGCGCTACCTTTGAAAGAAGATTTTTATTCAAAATTATATGAATCTGACATTTCCGACAAGAATTATGAACACGCCAAAAAACGTGTGGAAATCGTTCAATATGAAAACCATGAGAGATTATCATGATCTCTATCTGAAGACCAACGTTCTGCTCCTGGCAGACGTGTTCGAAAATTTTTGAGACGTATTTCGTTGAAATTACGATCTGGATCCGGCTTGGTATTTCACCGCACCCGGTCTGGCATGGGACACTCTGTTGAAGACCACCGAAGTCCAATTGGAATTATTATCTGACGTGGACATGTTGCTCATGTTTGAAAGGCTGTGAGAGGTGGCATCTCGATGATCTCCAACAGATATTCTGAAGCCAACAATCCCTACATGAAAGAAGGTTTCGATTCAGAACAATCGAATAAATACATATAGTATTGGAACGCTAATAATCTGTATGGTTGGGCCATGAGTCGTCCTTTACTGATTGGAAATTTCAAATGGGTGACGGAACCGGAAGAGATGCAAAAATGGAGAGACTATCCTTGCATTTTAGAAGTTGATTTGAACTATCCAGAAGAGTTACACGATCTGTACAACGATTATCCGCTGGCTCCCGAACGAATGGAACCGATCGAAGGAGACGATGAAAAACTCATTCCCAATTTATTTAACAAATGTAAGTACGTTGGCTACAGCGAGAATTTGAAACAGTACGTCGATCACGGGATGAAATTAGTCGACACATCATGTCATTCGATTCGGCGAAGAGCCTTGGACGAAAAAATACATCGATCTCAACACGAATCTCAGAATTCGAACCAAGAATGATTTTGAAAAAGATTTCAAACTCATGAACAACTGCATGTATGGTAAATCAATGGAAACATCAGGAAGAGAACCGACATTCGAATCGTCACGTCTGAGAAAAGAGCTAAAAAATTTGTGGTGAAACACAATTACAGACACCGAACCATATTCGATGAAAATCTAGTGGCCATTCACATGCAAAAGAAGCACCTGAAGTTCGACAAACCCTATTATCTTGGACCGATCATCTTAGATATCAGCAAGCAATTGATGTACGAGTTTCACTATGATTACATCAAACAGAAATTTGGTGAGAAAGCCAAACTACTGCTCACTGACACGGACAGCTTAGTTTATGAGATAGAGACGAAAGACGTCTACCGTGATATATCTCCGGATGTGGCCGCGTGGTTCGACACAAGCAATTATCCCATCGATCATCCGTCCAACATTCAATCGAATGACAACAAAAAGGTGTTGGGTAAATTTAAGGATGAGAGCGGTGGTAAACAAATCATCGAATTTGTGGGTTTGAGACCTAAACTATCTGCTTATCGCTTAGAAGGTGAAGAGATCAAGAAGTGTAAACTGTGAAGGGGGTTAAAGCGTGCATGGTGAAGAAAAACATCTCTTTTTGAGAGTATAAAGATTGTCTGTTCGGAAGTGGTCTGGTGTACAACACTATGAAATCGATTTGAAGCGACAATCACGACTTGTATACCAAAATAGTCAATAAGATTTCGCTGACAATGATAAGAGATTCGTGTTAGATGATAAAATAAGCACTTTGGCACTCGGACATTGGACTTTGGATATGATTAAGGATAATAGGATTCCAGAAAATCAAGAGGAATTAGACGGGTTCAAGATTATGGAAGTCGATAGAGACATCAAGAGAGTTAGTTTAAAAAGAAAAAGAAAAAAATAACAACGTCATTTTAGTGAATTATAAAATAATAAATAAAAAAAAATAATACACATTTAAGAATAAGAAAATAGAGATATCCGTAGAAGGTGTCATCTTACCTAATGAACCCCTATCCAACATCGATCTGTCGAATGCAGCGAAGGATTTGAAAATCAAAGATTTTCTTGGCGTGTTTTCCAGAGATGCCTTGCCAAAGAGAAGACCTCGACAATCAGAATGCGGAATTTTAAATCTAAACGATTTATTGGGTGAAGGCACTCACTGGGTGGTGTGGTTCAAGAACGGGAAGAAGAAGTATTATTATTTCGACAGCTACTTAATCTCGCTGCCAAAAGAAATAAAGAACTATTTCGACATATCGATGGTTCGTTACAACAAGGAACGAGTGCAATCACCAGATCAAGTGTTTTGCGGTCACCTTTGTCTCTACGTTCTCAAGAGATGGTCAGAAGGAGATCAGTTTCAAGACATTCTCAATGATTTACATTAGAGAGAGAGATTTTTTATAGTATATATATAAAGGTAAAACAATTATTTAAAAAAACTTAATCGAATAAAACAAAAAATAAAAAATAAGTGAAATAATTCATTTTAAAAACTGCATTGAAATATATTTTTTAAAACAAAAAAAACCCCTCAAAACAACATGCCAGTCGATAAATTTGGTAGAAGTGACAATGAAAATCGACCCAAAAAGAAGAGGAAGACGCTCGAAGTTGGCGATGGTTACGACGTTGCCAACTTGGACAAACGTTACATTCGGAGATACGAACCTCGAGAGGAACCTTTGAACATGAACGATAAGAAGCTCTACAATTTTCCCAAGCCGATAGATCTCGCAGATGCGGTGACTAAAAAATACGTTGACAGGGGGAACGTGGATTTCGAATGAATCATGCTAGATAATTACGTGGATAAAGCCATGACCGATGATCTCGATCTGAAATCTAAACGTTTGGTGAACGTCGTGAATCCCATAGATTCCACCGATGCCGGGACCAAGAAATACACGGACGATTCTCACATGTGATTCAGCGAACATCTGAGAAGTAAATACGTTCAAAAAATGATGCAATCGGAATTGAATGCCAATTCTAACAAGATAATGAACGTGGCCACTCCCACGAATCCCAAGGATGTGGCGACCAAACACTACGTAGATCTGGAACAGAGAAAGGCTGACAGACGAGAAATTAAATCAGATCTGAATGCGGGATTCAACAAGATATTGAATCTGTCAAAGGTTGACAATGCCAATGCAGACTCCACTGCAGTCAACAAGGGCTACGTGGATTCTGCCATGATACGATCTCAAGAATACGTAGAATTGCAAGTGACGATCTCTGCCTGAACAAACAATCTGGCGGAACCATGGACGGTGGCATCAACATGAATGGTCAGAATTTATTCGGTCTTGATCACGATCCTGAATTCGATTCCAGCGCAGTCAGCAGGAAGTACGTGGATGACAACTCTGGAGAAAAGGCGACTTCATGGAAGGTAAACTAGACATGGACGGACACATGCTCACGAATCTACCAGATCCCATGAACATGATGAACGGCTGCACCCTGATTTCGGTGGTGGAGAAAATCAAATATGCAAGGCAATTGATCACCGTGTGGGCTGAGGAGAGCAGTGCGTTAGAGGAGGGAAAAGCCGAGTGGTCTTACAGAAATGGAGGTAGCGGATCACAACATGGTCAGGTGGGATATCCCATGCCATTGGGAGGTGAAATCATTTGAATGAATCTGGCTTCCACGGATTTGAATAACAGAGTGGTCGTCAATCTCACGGTGAACGGAGTAGAGAGCGATAAGTGATACAGCGTCAAAAAGACTGAGAATCAACACTCAAATGTTAGGACATTTGGCACACCTCTCAAAGTGAACGGCAGAGACAGGATTAATTTCGTTACGAAAACCAATAATCCTGAAGAAGCCGTCACTTCCGTGGTGAGCATACTGATCGAACTAGATCCTCTGAACAAACAGTGAACGTATGGAAATAATTAATTAAAAATAATGAGTAATTAGTAAAAACAAAAAAAAAACAAAAAAAAAATAAAAAGTAATGAGATTAAGAAAGATGTTCAATCTCTCTAGATCTCATTGCTTTTTTTTTTTTTGTTTTTTTTGTTTTGTTTTAATACGTTATTTCTCATAATGTTTCATTTCATGAAATTGGATCACCTATCTCGAAACACCCGTCGACATCTATTTTAGCATTTCGAAGAGCTTTTATAAATTCTCAAAAAGCAGTTGGTCCTCTATACATCAACGTGTCTAAAAGTTTTCTGGTCTTATCTTCTATCAAGATTTTACTTTCGATTTCACGTCTCATATAATCAGTCAATATCAAAGGTTCTGTTTCGACTAAAGTGTCTAGAATTATTGCTAGCGAATCTTGCAAAATGTTTTTAATCAAACCACGTCTGTTTCTTCTCAAGTATTCTCTTTCTTTATTATTCATTTTTGTAATTATTTTTTTTAATTTTTATTTATATATATATTTTTTTTTTCTTCACACACACATCTCTCATCGAATGATCGACATCTTATTTCCATCCGATTCGAATTGTAATTCTCTATCTGACAGGACCAGGGCGAAGGCTTCGGTTTTTCTCAGCACGTTCCTATCGAATTGCATCTTCATCTGAATGTCTAAGACACTACTCTTGAGTCGTTCGCTCTGTTTACTGACATGGAATATGAACATGGGATACATCGACTTGTATTTTCGCCAGGAGATATATTAGGGTTGCTCATCAATTCGTCCAGACCATGATACTTCTTTCTAAAATCCGCGGAGTCGCCGTACATTCTGCAGAAATCGTTCTTGTCGAACAATGCATTGTAATCGATTGCTGGATATCTCGTGGCGTTCAGAAACACTTGCATGTTTCTCAAATTGCAGTGATCGAACAGCGATGCATTCTTTTCTTGAGACCCGTCCCTATTGGTCTGAAACGCGACCATGGTGAAACACGGTCTCCCGGAAGCGGATTTTATGGTCAATCTCCAATAGAAGTTATTCGTGGAGAGTGGAATGCTAGCCGTGTCGCACTGTCTCATTCTAAATCCCATGGGTAATTTACTCTTGGATTCTATGATCTTGTAGAGACGCATTTTTTCCACGATCGAAGGCTGCACGTGCGGAACGAACCACGATGTCTTGTGTAGAGTTAACTTACCCGCATTGGTCGCGGGGAGTCTCACTATCCCGTCATCGTTTCCCTTTCAAATAATGTCAGATTGTGTTTGAATCCATACATGATCTTATTGTAATCGTCCGCGAATCCGAAGATGTGTTTCAAAGGTATCCTGAACGAAAAGGTTCCTTTGTGTCTGGAAGTCTTGATGACGTAGTCGAATATCGTGGCGGCACCGGCGGCACTGGCGTTGGCGGGGCCGAGGGTGTTTTTCACCAACAACTTATTAAGTCCCCTGGATTTCGAAAAATCATCCAGATATGTCAAGAGTCTGAACATCATGGTGGCCTGACCAGGATGAAACACAGATTCTATCTCTTGTCCGGATAGCAAGTATTTTATATTTCTGAATAGATGCATGATGCCATTATTGGCTAGAGTAACCGTATCGTCATCGGCGTATTCGGTCCCATCTTCCTTGGTGAGACGTCCCTGCACCACTATGTAACTCTCGCTAGGATGAACGAATAGATCTTGGGGTTTCGACGTTGATTCTTATCTCTCCCGCATTGTTCAAACTCGTTCCGGTTATCGGTTTGTATTCGTGAACCTCATATTCTTGAATACTTTCATCTTTCACTATGCTTTGTGCGATATCTGGTACATTTGTCATTTTTGAAGGGTTTTTTTTGTTTTTTGTTTATTAATTAGCTTGCTTTTTTTTATCTAAAAAAAATAGTTTTAATTATTTTTTTATTATTATTTTTTCTCTCCTTTATATATATATATATGTGTAAACAAGAAAATGTTAAAGAGAGGAAATAAAAAAAAAATTTTCTTTATTAAAACTTCGTCTTCTGCAATTGTTGTTCATAAAACTTTCCGATGATCTCTTTGGCATCCAAAGCTTCGATTTCGTAAGTCACCGGATCGGTGTGAAATATTCTGATTATCAAGAAGATTTCCAAGGTCCATCGAGGAGTGTAACCCTTTTCGAAGTGCTTCTTATAAGCGTAGATTCTCACTCGATCGCCGACCACAAATTTCGGCGGTCTAGACTTCTTCCTGATCTTAGATCTCTCAGGATATAGATTCGTGTAGACCCGTTTTTCGTTTCGAGGATCGCTAGCTTCTGCGGGAGTCATCTTGATCGATCTGTGTCGCGTGTTGTTGTAATCTTCAACCAGACCGTTCAGAGCATATATGTATTTCTTGGTTGAATTCGCAGTGAAGTACCTGTGCATCTTTTCCTTCATCGTTCGATTCCAACGTTCCACGACGCTGGCTTTCTCTTCATTTTCAATCAAGTAGAGGTCGACTAATTGACGAACATCCTTGTTGTAGAATTCCTTTCCCTTGTCCATACACACAATTTATTCAGTTTTTGAGAAAACGAGTCGATCACACTCTTCAGAGCCTCAGCAACGCAAGGTCCCGATTTATTCTTCAAAGCTCTGATCCAACCATATTTGGAAAACATGTCGATGATCGTCAATAGATATTTGACACCCTCTTTCCACCTCGAAAACAATGTCATGTCGACCAAGTCGGCAGACCAAATGTCATCCAAACCCTTCACGAACACTCTTCTCTTTTGAAATTTATGCACGATGGGTTTGTGTAACTCCTTGGCCAATTCGCTCATCAATAATCATTTCTTCTTCTTTTCCGAACTCCCCATCCGAATCGACATTTTGTACCGATCAGATTGCCGACCAGCGAACGTTCTATCTTCTCTCTCCTGGTCAGATTTGATATGCCTCTCAATTTCACCAACATGTTTTTATCGCAGACGTCATTGCGAGTCTTAGTGTCGGGATGTTCGACGTAGCACAGATCGTGATCATACGCGGCCACGTCCACCCTATTCACAGGTTTGCTCCAAGATTTAGGAGTCAGATCGGCGTTGAGTCTCTTGTTCAATTTCGTTCCGGGTCCCGTGAAACTGTGACCCGGCAGATGCATTTCGAAAGGTAGATTATTGATCATTTTATTCGCGATGCCTTCGCCTCTGCTCGTTTTTTTTTGACGAATCGAGTCTTGATCGAACCACACACATTGCAAATTCCGCGAAGCATCTGTCTGTCATTTTTAGTTCGTACTTCTCGAGAATTAGCCGTCTCGGTAACTATCTTACACTTTATGCAATACATTTTTGAGGGTTATTTAAATTAATTTCGTATTTATTTTTTATTTTATATATAAATTTAATATTTTTTTTTTAAATTCTGTTCTTATTATATATATAATTTTTTTTTTAATCGCTGCTCTTGAGTTCTATCAACTTACCAAATTCCTCCCTGGCCTCTTTCCTACCCTTTTCCATGAGAGAATCCTTCATCTCTTCCTTGATGATCTGACGAGTCTTGATTCTCATGGCTTCTTTCATGGCCTCATATTTCGTTTTCTCGCCCAATATCGTGAAGTATTCTCCGTCTGATATCCTACCGTCTTCAACGCCATCGAGAGCATTTCAGATATCGTGTCGATTTTGGAGTCGGACAAGATGAGAATCTTTCCGTGTTTCCTAGCCTTCAGATATAATTTCCTACTCAAAAAGTTTCTGAGCATGCTAAACAATCTGGCAGCGAGCGCCACTCCTTCTATGGTCAACACGATTGGAATGCCGACTGCGGTTGACAACAATCCTATGCCGGCCGCGTGTAAACCCACGGAAATCGTGATAAGTGTCGTGTCGACCGCGCTGACAAATTTCACGAGACGCGAATACTTCTTCTTGAGAGAATGATGAGAATCTTTCTCTCGAGTCAGATACAATTGGATTTTACTGATTTGATCAATGCGATACCTCACTCCTCTTTCTTTTTCTTCTGGCGACGGCGCCGTTGGCAAAACGCCGTTCGGCTTCTCAAGCTCGTCATCATCTAACGTTGGATACAATTTATTTCTGGTTCTCATTTTTATGTTTTTTTCTTTCTAATATTAGATAAAAATTTATGCGTGTATTTATTTTATTTTCTATTCTCCCTTATTTATATCAACAAAGAAAACTTAGACGTATGCTTCCTCCAGCAATAATTTCAAGACGCATCCCCTGTCTTCTAAAGTCAGACTTCTACGTGCCAATTTCATTTCTTCCGAACTGGTGGGCTTGTCTCGCCTGCTAAAGAAGATTAATCTCCTCCAAAACGTGATCATGTCATTGATTCGATTGCATTCAAACACCAGTTTGAAATACTTGATGACCATATCTTCCCTTTCCATCGTCAGACACGAATGATCCTCATGATCAAAATCTAGATGATCCCGACACCGAACGCACCATCCTAACAAGAAGCGACCTAGTTGTTCGTTCACGCAGAATGCGTAGGCTCTCATCAGCATTTGTAAAAGAAACTTTGCTCTCATAATCTGGGAATCGTTCATGATTTTATTATCTATTCGATTCGATATTTATTTTTTTTAAAATAACTATTTATTTATATATTTTTTTTCTCTCCTATATATATATCAATCACATTTTATTTCCTCTTGCAAATCTCGTGATTCTATTACGATTTACCTCAAAACTCATAACGATTTATTATTTTTTTTGTCTCTTCTCCCTCCACTCTCCACCGTGTTTTCATTCGCGATCAGTCACACCGCTGTCTAGACCATGCGCATCATTCTAACAAGAGATGATTTAGTTGTTCGTTCACGCAGAATGCGTAGACTCTCATCAGCATTTTTAGAAGAAACAGTGTCCTCATAATCTGGGAATCGTTCACGATTTACATATTTATTATCTATTTGATTTGATATTTATTTTTTAAATAACTATTTATTTATATATATATTTTTTTTCTCCTATATCAATCCCTTTTTATTTCCTCTTGTAAATCTTGCGATTCTATTACGATTCACCTCACAAAACTCACGAGGATTTCACGTTTTCGTCAGTTCCCTCCAATGATTCCCTTGGCGATCGATCATGCCACAGCGATGGCAAACGTGGAGACACGATTTCCATCAGTTCTAATTTTCCAAACTCAGGTTTTTTTCCATTTAGTTAGGAAAAAAATCCTTGATGAGTAACTTCACTTTGCACCCACTTTACACCGTTGGCGAACGTCGAGAAAACGTTTTGAGATCGATTTTTCCTGTCCTAGAACTCTCAATCGTTTTTTTTACAGATCGGATCGCACCCTCGACCGTCTGAAACGCGATCGCGAAAGTCGGTGTCTCAGAACTCTCAAAGCGCAATTTTTATGCTGTCCTAGAACTCTCAAAGCGTTTTTTGCCGGCGTTCGCAACGATCAATCGAAGGTCTAATCTGTGATGGGAACGTCGAGAAAATGTTTGAACAGTCTAGGACACTAGAAGATCTCTGGGACATCGTGTACAAACAACGTTTTTTACACTCTGTACACGTTTTAACACTAAATCCCTATGGGGTAAATGTACGTGTATGTGTACGTGTACAGTTTTTTGAAAAAGTGTCCGTGAACTCTCACTTTCCACCTACTTACATATACCAGCCATATAATAAAACAAAACAATCGGTTGATTAATAGTATCAAGCACTAAAAGGGGGCATATAGGGGTATATACCTCCCATACTATACTACCGTTCTAAACTACCAGGCATTACCCTACCCACAATACCCCTATGTCTAGCATTGCATACTATCTATACCATTCATAGGATAACATGAAGCTTCGGTCCATTAATAGTACTAAGGGCTAACATGGGACCTGTAGGGGTACAAAGCGTACACCGTATACTACCACACTGAACTACCATGCATTAGGTCCCCCCCCCCCCCCCCCCACACACACAATAACGTTTCGTCTTACATACATACTACCTAGACCAGTCACATAAAGCATTAGGTCGATTAGTAGTACCAATGGCTTCCGGGGGACCACAGAGGTATATATCGTCCATACTATACTGCCGTTCTATACTGCCAGGCATTACCCTTACCCCCACCTCCACTCCACAATACCACTTGTCCTGCCATAACGTACTACCTATACTAGTCATGGGATGGCATAAAGCATAAGTCGATTAGTAGTACCAACGGCTTTCGGAGGGGGCCGAAGTATATATCGCCCATACTATACTGCCGTTCTATACTGCCAGGCATTACCCCCACCCCCACTCCAAAATACTTCTTGACCTGCTATAACGTACTACCTATACCAGTCATAGAATAATACAAGCAATCGGTTGGTTAATAATAAAAAGGACTCACAGAGGACCTACAGCGGTATATACAATGCATCCTATCCCCCCTTCTAAACAAACGATAAAAATGCTGCCTGACCTAACATTACGAACTAGATACCAGACATATATAAGATAATACAAAGGATTCGGTAGGTAAATAATACTAAGGGAATAATAGGCCAGCAGACCATTCATCCTATATTGCCAATCTAAACAACCAAGGACTATCTCGCAATACCACATTGGGTGACCACGCATTACCCCCATCCCCACAATACTGCTTGACCTAGCTATAGCAGACATAGGATAATATGAAGACCCAAGGGCTAATACTATACCTACATGGATATATACCATCACTACCATATCACCATATGAGAAGTCCGACATCCCCTGACCCGAACAACGTTATGTCAGATTGCATAGTGGACAAGAACAGTGGTCAACATCTCTATAACGTCGCGTGCGCATCATGACGTCACGACGTCAATAGCAACGTCAACCCTTTCGCGGAAAAAACTTTTAAGAAAACCCAACTTCAATTTTCCATCACGCACCCATACTCTATACCTATAGCCCCATGGGTACATATATCACTATACATACCATAGTATACTATATATGCAGTAGGTACACCACTTGTCGGATCTAGCTTCAAGGAGCCGAACTTTTGCACCGGCAACTGTTGCACCGGCAATGGCTCCGGTTTCTATGAAAATTTAAAACTAGCCGCACCGGCAAAGCTCCGGGTAATCAGGTCCGATCGGGTACATGCTATACTACTAGAGGCGATAGCGAAAGAAAAACATTTGTGTTCCAGCCATCGAAGAGTGAAGATGTCTGAAAAATTGTACGCAACCATATTCAGATATAACAATGACATTCAAGTACAAGTTTTCAAGAATTCTGCTGGAATAAAATTCACATCTAAGGAGGTAGGACAGTTGCATAAAACAGTGGAAAAGGCTAAACGGAAAACGCTTGAACCAGATGAAGCTGTAGTTGCAACAAAGAGACCAAGACGTGACCAAGCAGTCAGTTACGAAAATCCAGCTAAGCAGGCTGACCAGTCAATGAACCAGATCACAAAGCCCACCAAACCGTGCAAAGGCCATGCTCCACTGGAGGACAAAGGCTTAAGTACCGGACAGTTTTCAGACAAAACAAAGAGTGCTACATCAACTCAAACATTGGACCAAACGAAGACTGAAATTCTGAATGTCGATCAAATGGATAGTGGAGCTCACGAGATGGGTCATGTCGCCCCCAACGAAGTCGAGCTGTCGGTGTCAAGGGCCAAGCAGCCTGCTACTAAAAATCGAACAAATAAAATTGGAGGGCACCCTCCGAAGAACCTCATTCGGCAGTCAAAGGAAACAGCAAGGTTAAAGATGTTTCAAAACCACCTAATACCAAGACACCGCCAATCAGCTGATGGTTATCCACCATTTCGGGAAGAAAGGATCGAAGATCAACGAACTACGCACCATTCAAAGATGTCTTTGGCGATAACGATTTCCTGAACGATTGACTTTGTACAACTTGAACTGTTATGTGCTAATATGCATAATGCAACTGAGAGTAGTGAAATAAAAGTAATTGAATATCATGTATTCTTATGTTATTTGTTAACTTTGCCCCCCCCCCCCCCCCCGACATCCACCACTGGTCCCCAAACACTGGTCATCCAAGTCTTGGTCCTCAAACCCTGGTCCTCACTAGTCCCCAAACACTGGTCCCCATTGGTCCTCAAATACCCGTATGAGCGCATGTGCTGCATATTTTGTGAGCACATTGTGCACTTGCACACGGACACATATTGGCACATTTTGCATGTGGTCGTGGGTTCCTGGTGATATTCGCACATTGTGTACAATCACATCTCATTGTAGTAGTGATGGATTTAGCAGCAGTGGTGGCGGTGGCCAGTGTAAACGGTAACATCGTTGGTAGCAAAAGCTTTAGTACTGTGCTAAGACGGTGGTTAGACAATATTTCTGACACAGGTCCCCAAACATTGGTCCCCACTAGTCCCCAAAGCCTGATCATCCCTAGTCCCCAAACACTGGTCTCCATTGGTCCTCAAATACCCGTATGTGCGCATGTGCTGTATGTCTTGTGCGTACATTGTGCACTTGCACACAGGCACATATTGGCACATTTAATATCTTCTACATGTGATATTCGCACATTGTGTAGATCACAGTTGTTGGAGCGAAGAAGATGATGGACGGGAGCTAAGGTTAATAGGGCGATTTGATTGGTTGTTTAATCCTGGAGAAGTGATCTAATTGGTTATTTTTCCAAAAGTAGTGACAAAACAGACGGAAGAGAATAAGTCAGACTCCAGAAGAATGGAATAGTACTCTAGGGAAGCAGGGCGAGGTCGGGGAAACGAGGATTTTGACCCGGAATAACAAAATTCGACCCTTCATAAAACACCCCTGTCAAAAATGGGGCTTTACCAAGTCCGTTTCGGTAGTTTTGGTCGGATTTTGGTGATTTGGAGGGATTGTCGGGTTGTTGGTGGTAATTATATTTTCTCCCATTCAATCGAACACACCTTCCGAACATACCCTGTCCTATAAGAAGGTTTTGAGTAACATAGCAACCACATGCCACCATAGAAACAAAGATGGCGGCCCTCATACAAAATGGTCGACGGAAACACGTATCACCCTAACACGAGCTGCACATGCGCACTCACATCAGCATGACAATGACGTCACAACATGGCCTCTCATGCGTGTTACCGTGACAACCACGTGATACCCATAATACATTGCGGTATAACGTCACATGAGAACTCTCAAATGAGAACCTCCCCCCCCCCCAAAAAAAAGAGCCTGAGTAGAGCATGTCCTACTGTACTTACATGTACAAATGAGCCCGGGATGCGGGTCATCTATGTTAGGCCTGGCTTGGTTCATACATGTATAATCATATCCCCCCACCTCCCTGATTAATCCCATCTATTTTAGTCTACCCTGGACTCCTGGATTTTGAAGTGATATACCCGGTAGTCACTGTCATGACAGCCCATTTCTTCTAGAAGTGTGAGATTATCTCTCGATCACGTCTGAGCGCAGCATTGCCGTGTAATAGTAGATTAAAACTTGCACCGAACTACATAAGAGTTTACCCCGACTGACCGACCAGGTTGGTGTAAGTGGAAAAAGGATACCAGTCTACTACACTATATAAAGGCTAGGACGCTGACCTCCACCCCCTACATTTTTCGTCGAGTATGTTCCTTAGAAGCGATCTGTACAGGCTCTTTCGCCAATTAACAGCACTTGTTTTGGGTAATCCTTGTAACAAATAACAAATTATGGCAAACTTGTATTATTTTTCGGCTTTGTATGATCTCGTTTGACATGCTTAATCATTTCTGCCCACGAGGACGCAGTGTTTCTGCGTTAAAATGATACTGAAATGCAGGAAAGTTGAGTGTTTTCTTCCCGCGGGGCGAACCATGGTCGAATTAGGCTCCGGCGTCCCTAAAAGGTAGTGGCTTCGGTAACGACACTGTGCTTCACTACAAATTTAAGCAGTCCACCGGCTGCCCACAGAGTTGTGCTGTACCCGGCGGTACCGGAAACCCCTGATTCACGATGAATTTGATATTTGGTTAGGATTCAAGTCATGTTATTTGATCAACAGGGACGTGGCAATCCTGGCCAAAATTTCCTGTAGTTGGAATTCGGAGGGCAAGTCATGAGTAGTTCGAAATTCCATCTATCTGGATTTTAGAGCTTCTTTGGTGATGCTGATTTCTCCTTTACTTCCCAAAAATTTCCAACTCGGCTTCAAATCGGCAAAACTGTTGCTATTTACAACTACAGTGTACGCAACCCCAATATCGAGCTTCAAAAGTTTGCATGACTTCAATCGGTACGAGATTTCAATAGTACTTATCGTAATCAAAAAACCCATCGAAACGCACTTCAAGAAAATCACATCAGGTAAAATCGTTATCCTGAGTTAATTCCATCATTCACAGTTACAAAATGATGAAACATCGAAAATTAATCATTCCTGCATGAGATCTGATTTAGGCCTAATGTTAAGACAGTGTTAATTGTTCCAAGTTCTAAGCTTGAGCATTTTGTTTAGCACATATTCAATTCCCAGAAGAATACCAAATAATAATAACCTGATTATTCGATCATAAATGTGTTGGCATTTTAGTTACTAGAATAAATTTTATGCCCCCTTTCATGGCTTCATTTTCAAAATCTTTCTCGATAGTGAATTTCCAACTACGGGGATGGACCGGGGGAGGGGTCCCGGGCCCTCCCCTTAATTGGAATTTCACTACCTACCCCCCCCCCCCCCCCCCCCCCCAATCGGAAACCTCTAGCCACGTCTCTGATAATCAAGTTTGTCAATTCCGCCACAAAATCATTGTGCTGGCCGGCGCTGGTGAGTTAGAAGGATAGTATCAGTACAGTGTTCATGTATGTCCTACAGGCCATTGTCTTTTTCTACCCAATAAACTCACCTCTAGGATCTCAATGAATCTAAGTTCGATTCTAATAGTCCCCCCAAGTGTTCTAAGGATGACTTAATATTGATAGATTTTGTTGTACGTTGCATGAGTTGCCAAAAAACCCCATTGACAAACAACATTGTGTTAGGGAGCTACATCCTACACATCTACTCAAGTTAGTGAATATAATTGAGCTTGCCAGCTCAATAACCCATACTAAAACACTATGAGATATAATTTGGAACGGTAGGGCACCATTATATTATTGCAGACATGATGTATTTATCTTATTTATATCTGGTTTTGCTCAGAATCTGTTCTGGTTTCTTTTTATTTTATTTTATTTACTTTTTTGGGGGGAGGGGGGGGGGGGGAATATCTCCATTTTGTTCTGTAAGAAAAAGTTGAAAACAGAAACGGATCAGTAATATGTCCTAAAACTGAACAGTTTTGTGTTGTGGATTCATTTTTAGCTTAACTTGACAAAATCAAGATAAGCTATTGCCATCACGCGTGCGGAAGTCTGTTAGTCTGTGAGTCTGTTCACATTTTCCTTTACCACAGGCTACACCCGCAGTTCTTGTTTGATCGTCACGAAATTCCATATGCAGGTTTGGGGTCATGTCTAGATGAGAACGTCCCCGTTTGGTCGCGATCGGTCAACCGGTAAGGCTGCCCGAGCCCAAAACCCGAAAACCATTAGCACAATCTACATACAGGTCGTATTTATGACGGGATTTCGTTGTAACTTGGTAGGATGCCTCTGTACAATGCCTAGATGAGAACGTCCCCTTTGGGCATGATCTGTGAACCGTGATGGCTGCCCAAGCCCGAAACCCAAAAACTCTTAGCACAGTCTGCAGGTCATATTTAATATGGAGGGATTTCATTGTAACTTGGTAGGATGACTCCCTATGATGTCTAGATGAGAATTTCCCCATTTAGGCGTGATCTGCCAACCGTGACGACTGCCCGAGCCCAAAACCCGAAAATCTTTAGCACAGTCTGCAGGTCATATTTATTGAGGAATTTCATTGTAACTTGGTGGGTTGACTTCATATAATGACTAGATGAGAAAGTCCCCTTTTGGACGTGATTGGGCAACTGTGACGGCTACAGGGGCCCGAAGCCCGAAAACCTTTAGCACAGTCTACAAATCAAATTTATGAAGGGATTTCATTGTAACTTGGCAGGATGACTCCAAATAATGTCTAGATGAGAACGTCCCATTTTGATCGCGATCATTCAGCCTTGATGGGTGTCCGAGCCCCAAAAAACCTTTAACATAGGCAAAAGGTCATATTTATGGAAGGATTTCATTGTAACCTGTTAGGTTGACTCCATATAATGCCTAGATGATGACATCCCCTTTTGGTCGTGATTGGTCAACTGTGATGGCTACAGGTGCCCGAAGCCCGAAAACCTTGAGCACAGTCTACAGGTCATATTTATGAAGGGATTTCATTGTAACTTCGTAGGATCACTCCAGATGATGCCCAGATGAAATTGTCCCCTTTGGTTGCGATCATTCAACCATGATGGCTGCCCGAGCCCTAAAACCTTTAGCACAGTCTACTGGTCATATTTATGAAGGGATTTCACTGTAACTTGGTAGGTTGACTTCATATAATGTCTAGATGAGAACGTCCCATTTTGGACACGATTGGCAACTGTGACGGCTACAGGGGCCCGAAGCCCGTAAACCTTTAGAACAGTCTACAGGTCATAATTATGAAGGGATTTCATTGTAGCTTGGTAGGATGACTTCAAATAATGTCTAGATGAGTACATCCCCTTTTGGTCGCGATCATTCAGCCTTTATGGCTGCCCGAGCCCAAAGACCTTTAGCATAGTCTATAGGTCGTATTTATGGAAGGATTTCATTGTAACTTGTTAGGTTGACTCCATATAATGTCTAGATGATGACATCCCCTTTTGGCTGTGATTGGTCAACTGTGATGGCTACAGGTGCCCGAAGCCCGAAAATATTGAGCACAGTCTACAGATCATATTTATGAAGGGATTTCATTGTAACTTCGTAGGATCACTCCAGATGATGCCCAGATGAGAATGTCCCCTTTTGGTTGCGATCATTCAGCCATGATGGCTGCCCGAGCCCAAAGCCCAAAAACCTTTAGCACAGTCTACAGGTCATATTTATGAAGGGATTTCATTGTAACTTGGCAGGTTTGACTTCATATAATGTCTAGATGAGAACGTCCCCTTGGACGCAATTGGAAAACTGACGGCTACAGGGGCCCGAATCCCGAAAAACATTAGCACAGTCTACAGGCCATATTTATAAAGGGATTTCAATGTAACTCGATAGGATGACTCGTTTTGGAATAATTTCACTCTAACTTGGTAACTTTCGTTGATATTCGTTAACTGTGAGGGCCACATACATTAACTGTGAGGTCATATTAACCCACCCCTCAGCTCTTCAGTACAGGTACACCTCATATTATTTTTATCAAAAACAAAGCATACAGGGAATAGAAATGAACATATTCCCAATTATCATAATTCTTGTCTTATTTCATAATCCTTTCATAAACATTGAACATTATCCTTTTCATCAAACACACACACAAGTTAAGCTGTATACAGTGTCATTGGACACTTTCATTTTTTTTGGGGGGGGGGCGAACTGAGTTGAAGGGGTGGGTCCCCCACATGAAAAAGAAAAAAAATGTTTCCACCCCAATAGGGGGGTGGTGGGTGGTTTCAAAGTTTTTTTCAGCCCTGTGTAGAGGAATTTTTTCAAGACCCCCCCCCCTCCCCCCACCCTCGACCCGACTCTAGGTATGAGTTAAAATCAGAAATTATTTAAAACGTGTCATAAATTGTAAGTTGACACTTAATAGCACTGGTTCCGATATGGGGTGACCTTGGCTGTTGGGTTGTCGTTAAACCCCAATAAAATAGTATTAGCATATAGTTCTCCGGAAAGTAAAGTATTTTTCCAATAGTGCACGTCTGGAGAAAAGGGGCAAGCGATGCCCCCCCCCCCCCCCCCCCCCCCCCCCCCGAAAATCAAAATGGAGTACACGTATTTCTTTACATTTGTGCAGAGTCTCTTGATCCAAACTGTTTTATCCTTTAATTATAGATAAATGAATACTGACGAAGCGGCAATGAAATCGTCCATGTTATTGTATAAATATGAAACCGTAAAAACAATAACCCGGTAATGGCGCCGAAACAATAGAACTTTCCATCGATGCGGAATCGGAAATTCGATCGCAATAACCTCCTCTGCGCGAATGAGATCGAATTTCAGATTCCGCATCGATGAAAAGTTCTATTTGTTTCGGCGCCATTAGCGAGTTATTGTTTTTACTTCGAAATATTCGTTGACGCTTCGTCAGTATCATTTATCGATAATTAAACGGATAAAACATAGTTTGGATCAAGAGACTCTGCACAAATGTAAGGAAATGCGTGTACTATCGATTGCAGCCGGTAATAAAGAGCGGAAGCTTGATATATATCCTAATTTCGAGTTTTGAGTTCCCATAAAAACTTGATGGGAACTTTTTCTCTAGGATGAATGGTAAGAATCTGAACGTAGAGGGGTAGCCACTACGTTCGGATCGCTGAACTACCCCCAGCCCTAACTAGATTCTAACTTATACAACAATATTGACCTATATGTAGCCTAGGCCTACACGATCTTTCACCTGAGCCAGTTAAAAATCCTCTTATAGCTGTTTATATCAATAGATTAGTCAATGCGACGTTCACAATTTAATGGGTCCCAATAAAAGACAGATACCGATACTCAGATAGTAAGTGTAATTTTCAAAAGCAGTGTTCGGGTGCCTTTAATCTCAGAGGGGATACATAAAATAATGATTAACCAGGGGGGGGGGGGGGGGGGGGGCACTAAATTTGCAAGACGTGACGTCCCTATTTTCTATTCAGCTCCTTTTTACTTTTACACCTACCAACCCCTACGTGCAAATTTTCTACTACCGTTCTCAGACCCCCCCCCCCCCCCACCACTCTCCCATTAAAATCCAAATAAACTAATAAACTTAATAGGCACAGCTGTCTTTAGGGAGGTTTCATAATGTTCATAAATTGTACCACCAATTTAACCTCTGTGGGCTGCTGTGGGCCCCAATCTACAAATGACAAGCTGTTCATAAATATCAGGCTTGGCCAGAGCAAGTGTACATATACGGGAACAAATTTTCATTTGAATTGTTCTGTCAGTATTCTCAGGTGTTTGCTACTTTCCTCTTCTATCCATACAAATTCTATTAATTAACAAATAACTTGGGTTGAATTTAGTGCATCAGAGAGAATTTTCCCAAAATATTGTCTGCACATTTTCTACATTTCGAACAAGACACACACCCTCTAACGTGTGACAATTTTCCAGATTAAGCCCAATATTCTCACATATAAAGCCTCCTGATGTTGTATTTATGTTAAGAGTGTGATGTACAACATCATCTTTAAGGTTTGAAACACAAATAATGGTATATATTAGCTGATATATTGATATATTTTTAAAAATTCAAAAAATTACACAAGTTGGAAATGCACATTTTTGGCGCACTCAAGAGACCCACCCACCCCCACGTCACGTCTTGCAAATTTTTGGTGCCCCCCCCCCCCCCCCCCCCCCCGATTAAACCCCAATTATATTCCCCGATACCTATTCTTCTCAGTTTGACATACACATTTCAGTGAGTTCCACTATCTATATCACTTGATAAAGCCCAATTGTAGGTCTATACCGGTAGTCAGTTTGTTGGTTAATTTTCTTTTACTTTATGAACAACTCGTTGTTCCAAAGTTGAAAAAATTAATAAATACCCAAAAGTTTGCCCCAAATAATAGGTTAAAGTTGAAAGCCTGTAAAGTATAAAGGCAGTGAGAGAAATTCTGCGTTTTTAAATAGGCGTAATAGGCGGTTTCACTAAATACAGAATCTGACCGAATCTGATTATTACAGGCCTAGATCCTACAGGCTTTTCTTCAGCTATTTTAAGAAATGCTTACTTTTTACGCAAGTGTCATATCACTTGATAATAAAATTTAGACCTTGTAAAAAAAATCCAATAAATAATAGGCCCAAGTACGGAAGCCCATTAGGGACATGTGAAGAAAAAAATTACATGTGTGAAAAAAAAAAATTAAGTCGTGCGCACGAGATAATTATCTCGTGCGCACGAGATACCTAAGTCGTGCGCACGAGATACCTAAGTCGTGCGCACGAGATAATACGGTTTAGGTTACTGCAAGCATATCGCATGTAGTGGAATAGCAGGGTTGGGAAGGGGACAAAACCGTCAAGATATCCACCTTTCGACTGTGTTTAGACGTTGTAAATGCCTTCACCCGAAACTCGTATTTTTCTCCGACTCTGACATATCAATTTTATTATGAACTAAGACGAAGTGTGTGTTAGGGTAAGAGGAGGAGAAGGGGCGGGGGGGGGGGGGGGGGGGGGGGGTAAGAGGGGGTGCTCGTGAGAAGTAGCCGAGGATTCCAGTATGACTTGTCTGTTCTGCTACATCTAAAGACGAAATACTAGCGTCTTTCTGGCTGCATACTTAAAATTTCATCATACTGGGCCGAACCAGAGTTGCCCCAGGGGTGTGATTGCCCAGCGCATTGTTTCGCCCTTCATTGTAAGGTGCTTTGGTTGGTTACCCAAAAATATCAGCATATTCCAAGATAGGGTACACGTCTAAAGCGGTGTCCCCCTCTCCCCCTCCAACCCCCAACAAACACATTCGGAATGCTTTTACGTACCCCTTTCTCCCGAAAATCATGAAATTTACCCCCACTGGACGGAGACGGGGGGGGGGGGGGGGGGGGCGTCTCTGGTATTTCTCTTTCCTGTGAGTTTTCTTCAGTCAACTCAAGCTGCATTAATTCCAGCTTGGAGATTTAGCAAGTTAGGAATTGCCAAGTTCCCAGTTGAGGAACCTACTCCATTTATTGAGCGGGCGCGACAATTTGAAACCTGTTTCCAGTGATTACGTCTCACCCCTCCAAACAGTTACGGGGACACTAGATTATTTGTTTTGCTCCACGGGGCTGACTCATTGCCGCCAACTAACATACTAATGTAGTTTGTTTTTGAATAGGATAGAAGCGCCCCCCCCCCCCCCCCCCCCCCCCCCCCCCCACACCCACACACACACAAACACTCCAAGTCCCAGCAACTCCATCACCCAGTTATCGTCTTGTGGTGAAAAGGAGTTAAAGAGCTCTCACAGGTTTCAAAGTGTCCCGCTTCGGTAGAAAACGCTCTTGGTCCAAGGATCATCAGCCCAGACAAAACAACATAGTTAAATTTCCAGGTCTCCTGCTTCGGTGGGGACCGCGCTTGCTCATAGGACACCCAGCCCGATAGACGACCATTTCTAAATATGCCTCACAGCAGAGGCTCGATTCACAATATATA